>JAOQMR010000002.1:14023439-14037371 GCA_027563865.1 Erythroxylum pelleterianum | reverse complement strand
AATGCGAAAACTTGAGTGAGTTGGGATTGACACTTGACAGCATGAAGGGCTCTAAAATTTGCATCTTTGGAGATCCCACAATAACATCAAAGAAAGTGAGAGGAGACCCGAGACTTGCACCGGAAAAGAACACCAAGAGAGCTTACCCTCGATGTGGATCACTGTAGAGAAAGCGCTAACAATCTTGAAGATGAGTGAAGCTTACCTTTTTAAATCCCATAGCGCTGACGAGATTGAGGAATTTGTATGGAGTGGAGTCGAATGCAAGAGATGTTAAAAAGTAGGTTTTTGTTTTTAAGCAGTATACGGTAATAATAGGGCTAATAATCTAACAAAATTCTTATGATACAGATAACAGAAGGGGTAATTTTGTCCAAAAAATTTAAAATGGGCATGTTGAATGAAATTACAAAACACAGGGGTTAGATTGAACAAATTAAGAATACAGGGGCTAATTTGAATATTCAACTATAACACAGGGGCCATTTTATGTTATTTGCCAAAACTTTGTTATGAAAACTGAAAGTATGTCTTCTGCCTTTTAAAGCTGGGATTGCCTAGGCTCGGCCCAGACCGAAGTTTGACAATTAAATCCAAAATGATATCGTTTTAAAAGTTATTTAAAAGAATACTAAGTTGGGTTGGGCTAGCCCTCCTTGAGCTTGAGCAGGCCCAAGCCCCACTCAACCAATTGCTATCCTTATTTTAAAGTCACTTAAAACTTGCTTATGAATACAAGTAAATTCACTTAAAATTTTATTGTGGACATTGGTAAACTCGCTTAAATTACGGTGTCGTTTAGTTCCACTTATATTTTTTTCTTGTGATTTTTATTTTTTATTTTTCTTTTAAATAAATACAAAACATTTTAATTGTTAATATCAACGTAGTTATATTTTTATCACTAAATATAATTACATATTAGATAAAACTTAAGGATAATTTTTATTAAATAAATATATCTTAATTATTTAATCAAATTTTATTTGAAACTTTATTTATTTTGAAGATATTTTAAATATATTTATATTTATTAATAATTATTAAATTAAATATATTTAATTTAATTAAAAATTAATTAAATTATAAAATAAAATAAAATAATCCATAATTCATATTAATAGTTAATTAAATGTCATATTAAATTAAATTATTCATAGTTCTTATTAATAATTATTATATTAAATAATTAAATAATATATATTTAGTTGACAGTAAATCAAATTATAAAAAATAAAAACAGAAAACAAAGACCATTTTTTATGATTTCATAAATTTTGAAAACTAAAGAAACTAAAACAAAAACCAAAAATAAAAAACTCAAACAAACATATTTTTTACTAAAATTTAAAACAAAAAATAAAAAATAAAAATAGAAATAGAAACGATATCCTCTTAAGTGTACCATTTAATCACGTTAAGGTCATTAATAAACAATTCCTAAATGTTTAAAAGAAGAGTTTTTTTCTAAAGTTTTTTTAATTTATAAGATATTTTTATAATTTAAAATAATAAAGAATTAAATTATAAAAGACAATTGCGTCTTTTTTGTGGGATGTAATAATATTTAATTTGATAAAAATAATATTAAATTAAATAATAGTCTAATATATCTATTACTTTAACTGCAATATGATTTATTTATGAAGTTGAAAGAAAGATTTACCAAATTTTATTCGTTGAGGAAACAACCAATACACCAAATTCGGTATAGCTCACCTTACGTTACAACAACAACATTTTTATTGATACGCCGGTACCTTTATTCCAGAGATAAAGTAAAGCTATGTATAATATAATAGCATTGTTCTGTCGGTTTTATGGGTCTTTTGGACTATTCAAACATTAAAAAGAATATATATTTTCACGGTGAAATTTATGTTCTTGGAAAGAAGAAATGAGATAGTAAATGATGAGAACAAAAGCAGTAAACAAGATCCGGACGAGAGTTTGAAGCATTCAACGATCTATTTAATGCTTGACGAACCTGCACCCCACCCAAAAGGCTACATCAGAAGAAACCTCAGGATTATTCTAAATCGTCTCGATAGGTATCGAATTGAACGTTTGAAGGGTCTCGAAAATCTAGGCGAGTTTGGCTTCCATCCACCTTTTTCGATCATGTGCTTACGGTATCAGAACACACTTGTCCATAGTTCTGGCAAGTCCATCCAAAGAATATTCCCCATTATGAAACCGTCTACTGAATTCTTCAACCTCTTTTCAGCAATGGGTATGTCCCGACATTCAAAGTCTGTTTCAGCCAATTTGTCCGAATCCGTAAATTTCCATACCCGCCTCTACCCTCTTCCTGGTTCCACCAGGAATAGGATAGAATTAAACAGCCCACGCATCGTTTCATTGGATGAAACCTGGCTCCAGAAGCAAAGCACGTTATATGGCAATGCTAAATCTGTCTTCCAATGTGAACAGGTTTGTAAAAGCCTCTGGGGTTGGGTGATTTGAGTGAAAATTTCTGGCAGAAAATTAGAGGGAAGTCATTTAATGGGTTCAAAAATGAGGGACGTTTCAAACTTGTACAGAGAAAGGTGGTGGTTTTGCTTATTGGGTATGTTTCCCTTAGGTAGTGTGTGTCCAATCGGTGTCTCTTTTTCACCCCCAAATCTTCTTTACCCCTTACCCTGTATCAATTCTGCCAAGCTATCTCAACCCTCTATTTATGTGGATAGAGGGTTGAAATGACTTACACAGGGTTGGTATAGGGTAAGGGATACAGAAGATCACGTCCCCTCTTTCCAATTGAAGCCAAACTGGCAAAGTCTGGGGTTTTGCTTTGTTTCCTAGCAAATGGTTTTGGATGTTTTTGTTATTATTATTATGTTATTGTTATGACGTTCGTTATAGGCAACTGGCGTGGGAATTTGGTCTGAGAATTACTAGAGCTCAGTTTGCTATTTTGAGAGCCTTTCTTTTGTCCCTTTCGACAAAAGATGACCTCAAAGGAAGAATATTGTCATTTGCTGTGAAGCAAGCAATTAAGATTTACTTTACTTGAATAACCAAAAAAAAAATCAATTTAAATGAAAATAATGTATTTATTATTTGAAAATTTGATCTATTCATCTTTTATTTGTATTTTTAGTAATAAAAATTTATTGAATATTAAACTGAAAACTTAATTATAATAATTAATATAGAATTTTAGTAGGAAATACATATATGCCTATAGATGTTTAGGAGCAAAGATAATTTCACGCAATCTTAGACTGAGTAAGAATGTCCCGAAACGGTCAAAGAATGTTTTGCCTAAAATGATACCATCATCCAACCCTTTCATTTTCATCCAATCATGATCATATGTTTGAACCAAAACCCAAAGTCTGAAATTCTGTGTACAAGTTTTTCTTTTTACAATCGCAACTCCAGTGGACTACTGGCCTTAAAAGGACAGTGAAGAAAAGCTGCACAGTACTGCACATCCAGACAACTGAGTCTCTGACTCGCTCTCTGCTATTTACTCTCCTCCTCTTCTGTCTTTACTATAACATTATTGTTTACCTTTAAATTTTCAATTACACTCTCTTTCTCTCAGGAGAAGATGGGGAAAGCTCATGGGGAGAATAGTTCTCTTAGTTCCAAAGGGTCTCTATCCTCTTCTCTCGACAATGGCGATGGGGATAGTTTGCAGTCTCATATGAATATGAGAGTTGTTAGAGGGGGTTCTGTGAATAATTTGCCAGAGAGAAGCTTCAAGTCTCCCTTGGTCAGGCCTTATGTTCGATCAAAAATGCCTCGGCTTCGATGGACTCCTGATCTTCACCAGTGTTTTGTTCATGCAGTGGAAAGGCTCGGTGGAGAAGAGAGTAAGCTGGCCAACTTTTTCCGTATGTGTTCTTTATAATAGAATCTGTAGGTATAGATATAGAGATATTCTGTTCGCTTTCCGTATAAGAAATTGGTCATCAGATTGCAGAAATAGAGTGATAAAAGGTGTTGAAAAGTTCCATCTTTTTTTCTGAAATTGTATCAGTACTTGATCCGTGTGTTTTGAATTGCGTGTAGGAGCTACTCCTAAGGTTATTTTGCAGATAATGGATGTGAAGGGCTTGACCATCTCTCACGTAAAGAGCCATCTGCAGGTTCTGATAGTAATTTGCTTGAAACAGAAAACACTGAATTAATTGTGGCCTTAAGTATATATATTTTGGGTGCCTGAAGAGCCATGTTTTGTAACTTTTAAGCTTGCTGTGAACAGATGTACAGGGGGATGAAGCATGAGCAGATGATACAAGGTATGCATACATATCCTGGCAAATTTATCATGTCGTAGGCAAAGGAGAAGAAAAACGTTTTGCTTTGCGATCGAGTTAACCGAGAAATTTTCTCAAATGAAAGAAATATTGGTACTTGGTTGAGATCAAGGCAACCAAAACTGCAATTTGCACAACGAGGATATAGCAAGTGTTATGGGGTAAACAAAAATCATATATATGGTAGACAAGCAAGAGCTTTCTGGGCAATTATTTTCCTACCTTCTTTCAAAATTACAATCAAATATCTTCTAAAATTGTTTTTAAAAAGAGAAGACGTTACATATACAAGACAATAATTAATCTCCACATAAGGGCTCAAGTTCTCATGCAATGGACAATGATAAGGCATATTAAAATATTTTGATAAACTAATTTTTAATTTCCTCTTTTATCAAGTTACTAAATTTAATTAATTATGCTTCTACATTAAAAAGATAATTTACGCAATAAATAAATACTTAAATCGATATTATATATATATATGTGTGTGTTATAAACAATTCTTGAAGAAAATTGAACACCGTATTCAAGTTAGGTACCTTTTCAATCCATAGAGAATGTCCCATTCAACGCTTATGGTCAATATTTATTTATAGTTATAAACATTAACGACTTAGCAAATATATGACTAAGTTCCAGAGTAATAAAAGATATCTACATATTATATTATATATTTTTTAATAAATATTAACAACTTATTGGAGATTATATGTTATGGTTATGTTGGTATTGATTTATGTAATCATGCATAAAAATTGATAGAAGAGGATTTATACTATAACTTTATTAATGGAGTATTAATTAGTTTCAATAATACTCCTAATAGAAACAATTAAAAAAATAAATAGTTGTCTGCTCTAATTAAATGACTAGCTAGGTACCATATGTTCATAAACTTCTTTTTTTTAAATACTACTTAAGGAAGTAAATTTGATTAACTTTGTCTTGGAACTAAATTACACCCACCCTCAACTTCTGTCTACATCAACTATAGAGATGTATTATTAGATAAAAACATGGTTTTCTTTTTCCTGCATATGCTTAATTATTATGCATCTTGCAGAAACGGCTATGGCAATAAAGAAGGAGGAGGAAAAGATGGTCGTCCAATTTCTGCAAAAAAGCAAGTTGTCACAGATGGATACAATGTGCCACCAACACAATCATCAATTAGAAGACAAACAATTGAACAACAATGTACTCGCTTGTCCTGAACGGGAAGTTTGTGCTCTCAGTTGCGAGCTTTCTCTCAAGACTACTAGCAGCATCCCAACACAGAGGTTCAATAGTTTTCTTTGTCAAGTATATGATTTATCACTGCATATAATATATATGGAGAGAAGTATGGTAAGTTGAAGGGGAAGAATAAAACATTATTATGAAGATGATAGAAATTGTCCAACAATCGTTACGAGAGATCGATCAGAGCGCTAGTATTGAATATTTATGAACTAAAAGCTGCATCAATCGTGAAGTAGTCAAGTTTCACAATCATGAGTGGATGTTGTTTTTCCTTCCTTCTATAATCATTTCATGCTCTTGTACTCTTTGTCATCTTTCTGTTTATTCTCGTGTTTTTGGTGGGGATTTATCTATATTTGGTCGGAATAAGAACATATACGTTTTTGTGGGGTATCTTCAGTACTGTAGTAACTAAAGTATAAGGTGTCTCTTTGCAGAGAAGTGACGAAGCAAGAGACACGGATTACAAAAGGAGAGAAGAAGCCATCCTCTGATGGATATATGACATGTAAAGGATGGGAACATGAGCCTCATTCCTATATCACCTTCAAGAATATAGTCAATAGCATGATTACATACAAGGTGATTCATGAATTATCACGAGCATCCTAGAGTATGGGAAAAAACGAATATTTGATGGGTCTAAACATGCCATTTTATCTTATGCTTCAGGATGGTGCCAATGGTCATAAAAGTAGTTTGACATTAGAAGACTTGGCTAAAATTGAGGATAGATTAAACGGTGACAGGAGATATTTGTCACTCAACTCAAATGAGGAGGGAAGATCTAACAGTTCAAGTATGAATGACGTCTCTTTGGAGCTCACTCTGGGTTGAATATGTAACAAGGCGAAGTTTAAAGTATATATATATATATATACAAATATGAATATGCTATCCTACCTCTACTCTTTCTTAATTTCAATTTATTAGAGCCTTTTATGTTATCTAATTTGATTCGTCTCAGTTGTTGATTTTTTAATTTTTCAGGTAGAGGATATTTAATACTAATTAAGTCTCTATATACAGATGAATTTATTTTTTGAATTAACAACTAAATGATCCTAGAATATACAAATTCCAATATCATAGTTAAGCACGTGAAAAGTTATAGTGAAATTTTTTCCTTCACGTTTAGCAATAACACCATCTTTAGAGTTTTATGTAAAGATGACAGTGGATTGGAGTATCGAAAACTTGACCTGGTCCAATCATGTACACGTAGTGATGAAGTCAGAAATTTAAGATAGGAGGATCCAAATATTTAAATATTTAAGTTTTAGAAGCCTAATGCACCACTGAATTCCAAATAACTCTGTCATTGTATATATATATATATATATTAAAAATAAAAATATTTAATTTTTATAAATTTTGGAGGACTCAGTGCATCACTGAGTCCAACTAACTCCGTCTATGTGTACAGGTGATCTAAAGCCTATTCAAACCTTGATCGGATTTGAGTACGGAGTTTGAACTTATTCAAACTCACTATAACAATATATATCATTTTAGGCAGATATATTTAGTCTTAAGTGTTTAAAATTAATTATATGTTAAACGAACCTCAAGCTATACATGTTGAATAATGAACAATTTGTATGTAAAGTTTGATTAGTTCTTTATGAATTTTTTAACTAATTTGCTAATTGATTTAACATTTTTTGTAAATACTTTACATTGTTAAATATTTATTCACTTTTAAAAATTTTATTTTAAAGAAGTTTGTTAAGCAAAATTTTGATTTTCAAGGCTTTGGGTTAAATTATATTGGACCAAATTTGGAAATTTATTTAACAAATAAGTGATTTTTTTTAAAGATTGTTAGACTATTTAATGTCCCATGTGACTTATAGATTTGAGTCCCATGAAAAGCACCCAAGATAATGGTTATTGGGTAATACAGAATGGATCTCAAATAGGTCCAAGACCCTTTCCCTTTCTCTTCCAACAATGAACCATCATAATGGTTGGTGAACCAACATGATGGTTGGTGATTAAGTATATAGGTTTTAGTGACAAAAACATATGCATGAGAATCTCAATTATTCTGAACTATTGAAGAAATACATTAAAGAAGGAAAGGAAGAAAGGAAATAAACTTGTATCAAGAATATCAACATCTTACAAATAATCATAGATACAGGTACGATGTAAATAATTGTCGATCTATAAATGTCCTACAAAGATAACCAATAAGTAATGTTGTACATGGTTCACTTGACAATTTTTAGCTATGAGATTTTGGTAAATTATGAGATGCACGATCAGCTTACCTTTGATAGTCATGAAGCATCTATATTTTTTGCAGTTACATGACCCAAAAAGTATACAATAACTAAATTTAGTCCAATCTTGCCTTTTCCTCTCTTGATTGTAAGGATAATGTCATGAGGGAAAAAAAGACTACTAACTTAACTCTTTATTATAAAACTAAAATTACCCTAAATTAGATTGTGAACTTCTTTTTCTTTTTCTAAAAATAAACTAAACTGAAATTAGTTGTGATATAATTACTTCAGTCAATACTTAATAGTGATATGTGTTTATGACTATGAAAAATAATACTTATTTATGTTTCAATTTTGGAAAATTTTTTAAAAGGTTTCAATATAGCTTATAAAAGTGAATTGCTTTCCTTTCTGTTGAGAAATGCTCTACATTTTAGCTTTATATAGGTCTTTTCTAACTTGAACATGTTATTTGACAAATTTATCTTTTCTTTTATCAATAGCCATTTTACAGTTTGATGCATATGAGTCATGGCAAGGTATAAGAAGTCTACATTGGGAATTTGTTATATTTTGAATTGAAATGTAAGTTTATATTTGAGAATATGGAGTTGTAACTTGAAGAATGATTATCTTGGTGATATGAGTATTATATCATATCTTTACGAGTGAGGCATATTACTTTTAAATAGTTTATTAATACCTTCTTCCAGAGGAGAGTAAAAGTGTCATTATTTTTTTATTTTTGTAAATCATAATTTTGAATTATAGTTCAATAAGTATTTATGTTACTATTCCATTATACCAACATAAGTTTGGGGGAGGCAGTAGAGAAGACGAAGAGGAAGGAGATGTCGGTGGAGAGTCTGGTCATGGTTAAGGCTAAGGAGTTAAGGTAGGCGTAGGTGACAGTGGTAACAGTGAAGGTGGAGATGGAGGTGGTGATGAAGGAAGTGGGACTCGGAAAAGGTTTAATCATAGTAGCGGATAAGGTGCATGTCTAGACGTTAGAGGTGGAGACAATGCTCAAAGTGATTAAGGTGGAAGTGGAGATGACGATAACAATGAAGATAAAAGTTATGGCTATATAAGTGATTTTGGGGGGATCAAATCTTCTGTCCCACTAATTCTAGCCCTATTCTGTCCCAGCATAAAACGTCGACGTTTTCGTTGGTTCAAATAAACGTCTGCGTCTCAGCTTATCTTTAGCCGAGCCGATCTTCCTTTGATTTTGCTTCCCCTGTCCATTCTTTCCTTCCCCTTAATGGCTTGCCTCTTCTATGGTTTCCAAAAGTCTACTGCTTTAAACAAACACGCATCAAAAACCAAAATTCAATAATCGACCATTGTTGTGTGAAGTGATGGTCGTTAGATTTTGCAGTAAACAAGTGGAAGATTCGAGGTGTTTAAAATGCATTTCACTAAGCTCGATGACTTTCCCATGTTTCGCTAGCAGGGTAATTGATGTCTCCTTTTACTTCATTTGACTTCTCGACTACTCGGCAACTAAATTGTTGATTTGAATTTTGTAGTTGAATTCAGGAAGAGTTCGTGGGTTTTAGAGCGTGATTTTCATGTTTTCTTCTTGCGATTAAAATTTTGAGGTTGTTCAGTTTTTGGGTATTCTTGTTTGGTGATTAATTTCCAAATAGGGGTACTTTAGATTCTTTGAGCTTGGCGTGTTGCGAAGATTGTGTGGAAATGAGAAATGTGCTGATTGTGGTACTCCAGAACCAGATTGGGCATCACTGAATCTTGGAGTTCTTGTTTGCATTGAATGTTCTAGTGTTCACCGCAATTTTGGTGTACACATTTCTAAGGTAAATGATTTGAACTTGATCAGTAGCTTTCTGTGTTTTTATCTGTTAAACTTACATGCATATACTTTAGCATAAGGTGTAAGTGCAAATTTTCCATACTTGTACTTTCATATGTTTATATATAATACTTCCCAGTGATTGGGATTAACCCTATTCACTAAGGTTCATATTAACACTTTTAAAGAATCTCTTCAGGCATTTGAATGACTAATGGTATAAATGCTAAAAGAATAAGGATGTTATTAAAAGCCAGTGGGAAAGTTGCTTAAAAGATTAGTATTTGTGCTTAGCTATAGACTGACTGAATTTGTCCTACAAAGAAATGCATATTGCACCCATTCTATTTCATATGCAATAGCAAAACATCTGGGTACTGTCATTGAAGCTTCTGTTTCTTTTGAAGTTGAGAAAGGTGCACTAAGGTCTAACATGGATATATTGGTATGTCTAGCATAGTGGAAATGCTCTCCTGATATGCTTCTAGTTAATATGTTTGCTAATTTTAGATGACAGTGTCTTTACTAGCTCCTGGGCAGCTTTCATACTGTCCTGACTTGTTGCAGGTAAGATCGCTTACACTTGATGTCAAAATGTTGGAGCCATCTGTTATAAGTTTGTTCCAATCACTAGGAAATGCTTTTGCTAAGTCCGTCTGGGAGGAGTTATTGCAATCAAGAAGTGCCTTCCAGGTTGATATCATTCCTACAGGGTAAGGATTCTTCATCATGATTTTTATACAGATTCCTTATATGCAGCAACTATATGTCCTTGCTATTTCTTACTACCCATTACTAACATTTATGGATATTCTGCTACTGAAGCTCATATAAATTTGATAGACAACAACGACTTTTTGTCAGCAAACCTCCTAGGGATTCTATTTCAGTAAAGGAGAAGTTTATTCATGCAAAGGTTTTACTTATTCCCTAGTTTTTATCAGCTGTTTGATGTTTATATATATATGCCTATGTAAATGAGGAGGAGATACCAAGTGAGGTTACTTATCCTTATCCAGTCATATTGGAATTTTATTGATGATTTGTAATTCGATCTTAAGAGACAAATCTCCAACATGCATAGTTCAAATTAGAAAAAACAAACAAGTAGTTCAAATAGCTGAAAGTGCCATTTGGTGATTAGTTTCCGAATAGGGGTACTTCGGATTCCTTGACTTGGGCGTAGTAACAATGTCATTTTTGGTTATATTCCTCATTATGGGACTATGCTACATCCTTTACCTACTATTGATATTGTCGGTATTCCTTAATCTATGTCTTTTCTTCACATTGTTGTGCACTTTGTTACTAGATTTCCGCTCTGTCCTTTGCACCTTTAAGCCTTGTCCCAGTGTTTTCATTACAAGTTAGAATTCATGAAGTTAATTTTTTTTAGATGGTTAACGGCAATGATCATTTTGATATTTTCTTTTATACCACCTTGGAGGAAAGTGTTGAATTGCTACGTGAGAGAAGTTTAAAGTTCTATAAAGGATGTCGAAAATACACATATGCCCGTTTGACTCTATCACAGAGGCTAATTCCATGTTTATAGCCATTGATGCTTCGTTCGTTTGCAATTTTAAGAACACGTATAATAATTATTTATATTCATCTTTTCTCTTCCTTTTTTTCCTTTTCCTTTCGGGAGCGTGTAAGTTGCAGTTTGAAATTCAATTGCCTGCATTATTCCTTTGATTTTCACTTGACATTATGAACAGAAAATTTCCAATGTTGCAGTTTGAATTTTTAATTCTTGTGTTGTGCTTTCTCGTATTGTTCATGCAGTTAAAAGATTTCCTACCTAACAGTACTGGCTCCCTGCCCCAAAACTGACGAAAATCTGCTTAAAAATTGCAATTTTACATAGTTTGAAGTATCAATAGATCTATGCAATGGTTCCAGTGCCAGTGTTCAAGAATTCTTTACTCCATTTCCAGAGCAAAAAACAAGAGAACAAAGATAAAATTAAGAAGGTATTATTTGATTCCAATTGTCAAAAGCTTATGACATAACTTGATTCTACTCCATCGAGGCTCTTCACCATCTCTCCCTTGTTCCTAGCCTGCAAAACATTTAGAAACGTTAGTTACAGGCCTTTAGGCATCTTAGAAAAGAAAATTGCATATGCAAGTGGCATTATTCAAAGTTATGGCTAGGTAGGAGCATCCTTTTTAAGAAACCAAGTGACGACAACCAAACTACATTACACCCTAACGTTACATGTATCTCAAAGTTATGGCAGCTAGATTAACGGAGTTTATCCAATAGATCAAGATTCTAAATCATCACCACAAATCCAAATGCTATATATAGTATCATCATTTTCACGTCAAAACATGGAATACAAGTCCTATACCAGCAAAAAGCATTGAGGTTAATGAAACCATCCACAGAAAAGAAGAAAACAGCTTGAGATATAAAAAGTTAAAACTTATTTAAAGCATCCATAAATCATAAAAAGATAATGGAAAATGTATGGACATTCTCAAAACATCATTTCCACAATACTACCTAATAATCTTACGAAATACGGACCTGTCAACCCCACGGTGCTCCAATTCAAGATCAATCTTCCAGGCTCGAATCAATTGCAGATTTCTAACCTATTCCGATATATTCAAGTCATCACTCTTGTGCTTTCTCTTACAAACCATCCGAAGGTCTTCTAAAAGCAGCTACTATAGCCCTCATATTTGCCAGCCATGGACAGCTAAAGCACAAAAAGTTGGTTCATAGATGGAGACTTCCTTTACCACTAGCATTGATGCCAAACCAAACAGCCAAACACTTGATCTGCTATTTAAAGTTAAATTTCTATCAACTTACTCAAGTTGCTTAGCACAAAATCGCACTTCCATTCAACATGATGTAATGTTTGAGCCTTAGTTCATTTGAGATTAAATTGTCCCACATCGAGAATTCAGGCATTGCCATGATGATTTTATGCCTCTACAGTAACCACCAACGACAAGACCTAGAGTAGCAAATCTTTTATTGTTCTTAAACCTACAATTTCTATTTTAACCATTGTAAACCTATTTCATGTGCCTGCTGTGCAGGTATATGTGTATCTCAGAATTCAAATAATCTACACCAAAAGAGAAGATTTTAAGGTAAATGATGTTAATTCCATGACCATACCTTTGCAGGACTTTGGTTGAACAATGAGTCTCTTATTAATGCCTTGTCGAAATCAATTGCAGTTGGAGAATGGTCACTCCATTTTCCATATAAAAATATTTGTGCTTGTCGCATTAAATCATTTCAATCTTCTTGCAACAATTTTGAAATTTTTACTAAGAAATAAGCCGAGAATTCTCACGTAAGTCTCATTTAGCAATAACATAAACATGAAACAACTAAGCTTAGAAATAGTAAAAATGTCTAAGGTTGTAGACCTACAAACTCAATGATTTTCATTGACATGAATTATCATGTGTATATTCCATGACCATACTGTGTTGTAATGCATGGTTTCATTAGCCATCATAACGCTACAAAATCCTCAGTCCCATAGTCAAAACAAATGAACATAATTCCACAATAACTTTGAAGTTTTTCTTAGGTATACAAAAAAAGATTGATATTCTCCGCAAAGCATTGGATTAATCCAAGGGTGCAACTTAAATCATGAAGAACATTGCAAGGAATCGACCTCCCTTGTTCGTCAGTTTCACAAAATCGGAAACCACCATTTGTTCAACAACTAGCATCAAGAAATACAAACTTCAGACCTGATGATGCCATCATCTTGCTTGTCAGACACTTGCTTAAATAGAGAGTCTATCATTTCAACCTTTGGGGACTGAGTACGCACAGATGCCCTATATCGTGAAATCAATGGCCACTACCCGTGAGTGTGAAACACAAAAGGAAAAACCTCAAAGTTATATCATTATATATTTACATAATTACAAACAACAAAAATTACACAACCAGCAAAATTAAACCAAAAGGAAAATGAACTAGAAAACCATCAAACGGATCAAATCCATGTGAAATTAAGCAAATTACTGCTGCAATTGATGGAATATCAGACTGCCCAGGAGAGCCATGAGAGACATCCATCCCAAGAATAATAGTTGGAACCTTAGAAACCAGTGGTATGGAAGGTGAATATTCAATAGCTAACAAAGAATTCAACCCACCAACCTGCATGAATCAAAAAGTGGTTTAATACTGTCACTGAGAAGAGACAAGTTCACAAACCATAAATGTCAGAATTCTTCTTCTCAGGTAGTAAACAGAGAAGGAACTTCGGTGCTCCAAGAAGCTTTTCTTGTATCATATCAAACATCTTCTCCACTCTAACAATTGTTGTTGCTCGTCTAAACTGAGGGTTCTCCTCAAACACATCAAAGGGATC
>JAOQMR010000002.1:14003615-14018877 GCA_027563865.1 Erythroxylum pelleterianum | reverse complement strand
CCAATTTATTCCAATCAATCCCATCCTATACCAAATTTACGATTTTACCCTTTCCAGTAGGAGGTGGGATGTTACACCCTCGGTCTAATTTGGCCCTGTAATGACATGTTGACAATAGAAACAAGTGCTAGGGTGCAATGTTAATTACTTGCAACCTGAAAAAGCAAACAAACCAAGTAGGTGCAGGCCAAGTGACCAATATTACATTATGTGCCGAATTTGTTCGGTTGTAATTTTACACAAATTTATGGGATCAAGTTGGGAATGCCATGCAAAGTGTTAATAGCATTGACTCATGTTTAATTACTTCTGATGTTAAAGCTGTACAGCAAACAATTGCCAGCCAAAACACTATAAACAAATATGTTGAATGTACATATATAACATCTACATCTTTCTTTTTGCTGATAACTCAAGGTTCTTTATACAGATAATAAACTCTAATAAACAGCACGAGGCGCCTGAGGAAGCAAATCTTTCTGGAGTGCGATGTAGTACACTAGACTCTTGGCCACTGTGGACTGACGACCTGCGAGATACATGATTGGTGAAATCTACGTTTCAATTTATCTTAAACAACAGAAACAGCAACAGCAGGAGAGAATATGATTATTCAAGCATTGACATTTAGAGGAACTGAAAGACACGAAAAACCAACATTAAGAAAATAACATAAGCAAAACATCTAGAAACTAATGCTTGACTTCTGCCATATGTTAGTATAGTTGGCGTACTGCAATGCAAAAAGAACAGCCTGAAGGCTCTATCAGGGAAAATGTATTGCTAACCTCAAGCGTGCTAAACACCAATCTCATTCGGCTTGCAACAACTGATGGCTCCTCAGCATTTCCTACAACTGCCATTTGCTCAAGCTGAAGAGTCTTTACTGGAAGCCTTCAGCAAACCAGGGAAAAAATTTATATATTAGGAAGGTGATCACCCCATCATGCAGTCTTACTGTGACTTGTATAGTCCCCGATATTCATGAGTGGGATGGTCTGAGAAGAATATTGGTTTCTGTGAAAGCGAATATGGGGTTTATGTTATGTATATCCTACCGTCCTAACACTGGAATATCAAAATGATATCTATACAGTTTTAAAACGATTTTTGATCTGTGAGTTAGCTGATTACAGGACAAGCATACTAAAGTTTCATGTTTACAGTTAGGATTATCATGCTAACTTGCTAGCATGGTCAGGTAATGTACATGCCAACTTTAAACATATGCATCTATGTGCTTCAAATTGAAAGAGTTGTAACAACCAGGCAATTAAGGTTAAGTATCCCTCACCATGCCATTCCCCTAACATAATATGCATTTGCTATAAGAGCACAAAAGCCTTTCCAGCGGAGCAATATTTCATCAGAGACTGAAGGTGTGGAGGACCACCTAACTATTGTTGGTTGTGGTGTGCATAGGATGGTGATGAATAGGATGCTCAACCACAGGATACACTCATCAACCTGTACAACAAAATAGGAAGTCTAGTTCTTAGGCCATCATGACTGTTAACACACACACACACACACACAGAGTTGAGTAGGGAATATAACTGCAGTTGTGAAAGTAATGAAAGACTGATGATATATATGACTAATTATCTTTCCAAGGATATTGACAGTGACACCCAGGAAAAAACCCTAGTCAATGGACTACATATTGGGAACATCCTTATTGTACCCCAAAAATGCCAAATAAGGATCAATGTAGAGCCTTCGATGAGCCAGTAAATAATAAAGGAGGGAATTTTCCACACCCTTGCACATGGACATGCATAAGTCAATGTCATTCAAATATGCAGAAAGCAATTTTATATATTAAAATTCAAAGGATTCCAACACTAACCTCCTCTGCAAATATCTTGGACTTCACACTGGTCCTTCCACCGTAACTCTGCATTGCTTCAATTTCAACACCTGATTCCTTTATAGCATTGAGCTCTTTCCGTAATCCTTCATCAGTGCAGCCTAAAGCATATGCATTTACCCCAGCACTAATAAATTCCTAGCACACATTACTCAAACATGTTACTAGCAAGTCACATTGCAAACATTTCACTGATGATTGAAAGATAAAAGGATATTGCTGAATATACTTTTAGGTTGTCACCTCCTCCACGGTCAATGACGTTCCTGTATCTCCTGAACAAAGTGATAGCAATGTTCCGGGAAGAGCGGTATTCATTATCAGACAAAATAGAATCATGTGACCGACACTGCAATAAGCATGTAAAATCATATATTCTCAAGCAAGCAATCAAACAGTACACTCAAATCTGAACTGCAATATGCTTACCAGCCATCTATTCAAAATAACGCCTTGGGATATATGGCAAGTCTGATGCTGGCTATGCCCTTTCCAAGAAAAGGAGGAAGTTTGTGGTTTGTTATTATAAAGACGGCATGGAAGGGTAGGAGAGAAAGGAATAGAAGTCAAGAAATTGTTGCACAACGAGACATCATGCAGTGTTTTAATGCCCAAATTTGTATGGAACTTGTGACTAACACCAGACGAGTACAAAATTACCATGGTTGAAACATCATATCATGACCTTCAAAAACATAACATAAATATCATCAGGAAAGAGGAAACAAAGATGTGTAATCCAATATTAAGACCGGTGCATTAGTGACAGCCAGTCACTATTTTTACTTTCATTTTTGCAGCTAAAGTGATCCATTTATCTAACGCGGGCAGCTTTATTCATTTTAATCAACTAGCACAGATTCGCAGTTCTAATTGTAAATTTAAACTGGAAAATAACAGTGATTAAGAGACTTGAGGTGGGTAAAACAAGTAAAAGGGTCAACACTAACTGTCTGATCAAACAAGAGGAAAAAGAAGAAGCAACAGAAAATGAATTGTTGAAGAAGATAGAGCTTAGAATGGAATGTTGATTCTGTCAATATTGTAAATAACTTCTTTCCCTATTTGTGAATGACTTAGCTTGATTGTAGGAACCATATTAGGATGCTTTTGTAACTATAAGTTAGTGGCTCTGCCTCTTCAATAATATACAACAATTCAATTACATATTATTTTCTTTCATGAATTACTGATTATACCTGTTATACGATTTCCAGGAGACTCAAGACTATGACGACTTTACTTTGAAAAGGCTTCCGATAAAAAAGAGAGAACAGAAAAGCGAACGAACGGAGAAATGGACCAGAGCGCAAAAATTAACTTCACTTTCAACCTCAAGTTTCCAGGAGAACCACACTGATTTTAGTATAGAAAACACAGAAACGTATAATTTCTCAACGTATTGTGCCAGAAAGATACATATTCCAAAGACCCAATTCAAGCAAAAATCACATCTTTGGAGCGAAATAAGGAAAGGGCTCAACTTTACCTTCGCACCGAGTTGGACAAGCTCGTACTTAACCGAAAAGAGAAACACTTTCACAGAGATGCCTCACACCCCACAAGGGCCAAGAAAACTGAACGGGAAAACAAGTTTAATTCTAAAACCAATAGATAGAAAGAAAGAATCTTCTGGGTACGGTAATTTAGGCCACCAATTATTTGCATGGTTCTCAAAGATTCCGTCGATTGCATTTTATTCAATTTTCCCGAGAAAAATTTTCTGGTTGTGACGCGAGAATCGCCATGTGGGAACTTAGTACTGGGCTTTCAACGCCTTGTCGTTTCAATTGATTGGCCCGGAGTTTCATGGTTCCGGTTAAAAAAGGCACAATTAACATTGATTTTGTTTTAGCTTAGAATTTCAACTTAAGTGTAACTAAAAATATTTTAAGATCTTTACATTCATACTCAACCTAGCCTATAAAACTGACATAATTTCAAACTCAAATCCAACCCATTATAAAAATTTTAAATTTAACTTATCAATTCATACTTTAAAATTTTTTTAGCAATTATATAAAATATAATAATAACTCTTCAGTATCATCTTTATCTCTCTTATCGTCATCTTTGGAAAAAGAAATATCTTCTTTTTTCTATAACACAAATTAAGTAGAATGATTAATTTAAAATATAGATAAAAATAGTAATTGTTAAATGAAATACATTACTTGGAACAAGTCTTTTGAAGTCAGTTAACTCTCAAAAGTAACTAGAGGTTTTATTGTATTTAGTTTAAGTGAATTGTGAAATGGATTCATAATTTTTTTAGCCAAACTAAATATAAATTCTAAATACAAGTTTAACATAGGAATAGGCAAAGATCTCTCATCAACATATCCAAAGTATGAAATCTTTTTGAAGCCACATTCTAATGTTCTAATATATTAGTGTCAATATCTGAATCCGTAACATACTCTATGAAACCCAACAGATACTTATAAGTTTAGTATCTATTGGGTTTTTACCTATTTAGTTTAATGGACACATATCTAGAACTTAGGAAATCTACACCTCCATCCCCTCTTCTCCAACCATCATCGGAAACAAGAGCGGTTCTGACCAACTATCTTTGTCAACAAATAACCTTTTTAATTTTTGCTACCATAAAATGGATCAAACCCAGCCTTTGCCTTTCTCTTCCACATTTGGCTTCTTTTGTTTCATTATTTTAACAATTATCTATAATAGTTTAGGTTTTACTAGGTTGATTTTCAGTCCTCTTCCAAACATTTCCTCATTTGGCTTTTGGAAAACTTTGTGTTTTCTTTCTTCTTTTACAGATTTGAGTGGGCTCCATAATAAAGAAATTTCTAGTGAACAGTGCTAACTATGATGAGAATATACACAATTGGTATATGGCACCTTCAACAGATCAATTTGGTTTAGTTTCAATTTGATTCAATAAAGAGTAAGTGGCGGTGATTTGTCAACGTTGCTTTTAAGCCCACATCAAAAAATAGGTCAATCATTACTAACCGTTCTCATTTTTGTGAATCTAAAGCAATATTTTAAGCAAAGTCAGGTTATTTAGTAAAATTTAATCTTCGAGGTGTAAAGTCTGAGTTATTTCCCTTCTCCGGTTAATTGGTATCTCATAAATTTTCCTTCTCTATTGGGTGCAATTGTGATTAGTTTTATATTGTGTTTGTGTAACACCCCACTCCCGCAAAGACCTGAACCTGACATCGCCGGTGATATCAGAGTCCGTGCCCTGCGAGAGTGGCGTGCTACATCACTCAGTCAAATTTTCGTATAATTTTTTTTAAATACAATCATATGCGCGGAAATCAGTAGACAATTTGGGCTCGCTTTAATTTGTAAATATTTTCAGTCATAACAATACCATTTAACGTATGAAAATCCATAACCAAATTGGGCTCAATTTTATCCATAAACATTTTAGTGAACACATTACAATCAATAGAATTCTAAAAGCCAATCGGGGCCCACTATAAATACAAAGCATTATATTACAGAAATTGCGGAATACAAATTTATACAAAAAAAAGGGATGATACTAATGCAGATGTGAACTGATCCCGACCTTTATGTTTCACTCGAATGCCGTTGGGATACTCCCGTTGGCCTAACGAAGTACTCTTTTGAGTCCTGAAAATTATTTGCAAATTTTGGATAAATTTTGCGAACTCAGTGAGGAACCATCATCGATAGTTCACCCAATTCATGCAACACATTATGTCACATAACACTACTCACATTGTTACATATTTGATCTCATTTCACAATTTCCTTTGAACATAGACAATTTATACATATCATTCAATTAGACATACATAACCAAATGAATACATGTAACACTCAAGCATAACACAGTTGTTTCACAATCCACATTCAGAAGTACCACATGATCCACATATTGTTATCACAGAAGCATAAGGCATTTTGCCTTTCACTCAATCAAAGAAATTACATCAAATGTGTATGACATGCGCATGTGACAGCTTTCCAATTTATTTCGGTGTTATGACCGAGCGCCTGAACTGTCCCATATAGGGCTCATTGATAACTGTCTCATATAAGGCTCATTGATAACTGTCCTATATAGGGCTCATTGAACGTTGAGCCTGAGGCTCTGAATCACTGTGGGCTTGAGGCCCTAATACGTTGAGCTTTTAGCTCTCGGTGGCTACTCCGGTCACAATTGTCATTATCTGATCATGTATTCATGTAAGAAATGCATATGTCCCAATTTAACAGTAAATGTGTCACAATTAATCCACGTGTCACAATTTAACATATAACACGATTAATACACGTGTCACAATTTAACACATCAGAAGTAAGTAGTTATCAGAGTCACAAACAGGTAACACTTCTATGTCATAGCCCCCAATACATCGGACCTTCTGTCCGGAATCCACATTCATAATCAGTCACAAAACCCACCGTTATTCACCATAGTAGACATATAATAATTGACAGAACCATCTAGGTTGCTCACCTATAACTTCCGAGCTAATGTCTGGAAGTCTCAGCAATGTCGGTGGATCGACGCTCCTAATGTGCCTCTATAACGGTCAAAATATATCAACATTACCAAATGTACAATCAGAAATATTCTATCCGGAATCCACATTCATAATCAATCACAAAACCCACCATTATTCACCACAGTAGACATATAATAATTGAGAACCATCTAGGTTACTCACCTATAACTTTCGAGCTAATGCCTGGAAGTCTCAGCAACGTCGGTGGATCGACGCTCCAAATGTGCCTCTATAACGGTCAAAATACATCAACATTACCAAATGTACAATCAGAAATATTTAATAATGCACATGTAACAATTAAAATATGTTCAATGCATGTTTATGATATTCCCGGTATCATCCTGTAATTCATATCACAAAATATTCCCCTATGACTTAGGAAACCATAGGTACCAAAATCACACAATTTGGACCTCTATAGGTCCAATTATTGATAAAACATAGACCAGAAAAATAATTACCCAATCCCCTCACTTTGATCTAACCAATCCACGCCAATTTTATCTCTAAAAATTCTCAATTTCACATAGAAATGAAATTAAATATTTCACGAATCCGATGCCTTGAGAATCAGGTCAATCGGATGTCGGATGGAAAAGTTATAAGCAAAAGAGTGGAGAGAGGTTAGTTTAGGAAAAATACATGTCCTAGTCGACTAGTTGGAGGTTGTAGTCGACTACAGTGCCTGACTGGAAGCTTTATTCTTTCTTTTTCCGACATTCCAACTTTCACAGGTCATAACTCCTTACTCCGAACTCCAAATTAGACAAGCTTGGTGTCTATGGAAAGATAAAAGAAAGCTCTACAATATTCATGAAAGACTCCAAAACTAATTCCACCTCTAAAGATGTTAAAAATGCAACCAAAGTTTTTGTTCAATAACAGTTTTTCAGACCAGTACCACATACTTCAAAAACTCATATCTTCCTATTTTTTTAGCCAAAAATTCCAAGCGTTATATCAAAAGAAAGATCAAAACATGTTCTACAACTTTCATGAACAATTTGGAAGCAATTTCAACCTCTAAATGGGTCAAAACCTCAATCAAAATTTCTGCCCACATATTTCACCTGAACAGTACTATAATTTTCTAAAAATCATACCTCCTTATATTCTTGTCCAAAAATTCCATCTTTTATAGCTATGAAAAGATTAGAAAACATACTACAATTCTTATGAAGGACTTAGAAGCAAATTCTACCCCTAACTAGGTTAATTTCGCCCATGAATGTGACTGCCCTGTGAAAGAGTGGTAACTAACAGATTGCCTAAATCAGATCTATTCTTTGAAAATTCATAACTCACAACTCTTACATCCAAAATTAGCATATTATACCTCATTTTAAAGCTAATTCGTTCCTCTACAACTTTCCATAAGACCACTTGAGCTAATTAGAATCACAACAGTCCAGAATTTAGCTTCAATGTACAATCAGCACAAAACCTATACTTAACACGTTTTCCAATACCAAGCTTATTAATATCCAAAAGTCAACAGGTCATAACTCTTAACCTAGACATCAAAAAATTTCATACTTAGTGACGATAGAAAGATAACAAGAACATATTCAAGTTTCATGAAGACCAAATTAGCAAATTCAATCCAATTCAACCTAGAAAAATCATCAAAATTTCAGGTCACAAGGTTCAGATTACTGTTCATACAGCACCTACAACTCACTTTCAAGGCCAAATTCAAACCCCTTCAATGCACAATTTAGCATCACTTTCTTCACATAAAATGTAATCAAACTTCTCAAGTTTAATTCCAGCCAACAATCACTTCAATTGCTCACCCATATAAGAAGTTATGACCAAAACATTGAAATCTATACAAAATCAAATTTCCAGCTTTTATACCTAAACCAATCCTATTACTTCCATACTCTTTTCCAAACCAATTCTTACTCATTTCACTTCATATTTCCACCCTAACCAACTCATAACCTATCCTTGAACATAAATCCATAAAATTCCAGCACACATACACAATCATTTTCTTTTAAGAAATAATCATCTAACATCACTAAGATCCATCCAAAACACACAATTTAACTATACTTTACATGTTATATCATTTATCCTTACACAAACATAATTTATACCCATCCAATCAAATCCCAAGTACCATGAAATCAATGTTCAAAACATCACAATTAATGCATCAACTACCAAGTTAAGACCATAAAAACAAGGTTCTCACCTCACTAGCCTTTAATTCTTTACTTCTTCCACTTTTTGCCAACTTCCCTCTCACACCCCTCACACCCACGGCAACCATCACTTCATGGCTTAGGTTGAACTTTTGTTTTGTATGTTTAAGACCAAAGAAGAGCAAGCCATGGAGAAGGAGATGGAAAAGAGAAGTAAGCAAAATCAAGAAGAGGAGAGGAAGGAGAAAGCTACGAAGATGAGGGTGGAGAGAATATGAAGACAAGTTTCATTTGGCCTCCAAATATCAAGATGTCATGAATGAAGACCAAGGAAAGATTTTAATTAATACAAAGATTAGCATGGTGGCATGTTAGACAAGTGACATGTGTCACTTGCCACATGTCACAATTTTGCAAGATTTTTAATTCTTTTCCAAATTCAATTCTAATTTCTACCCCAATTGTTTCCTAAATTCTAATGGCTCATTTTAGTAAATCCTAAAATCATGTTTCTAAATTTTCAGTGCCATTGGACAGTAATTTTCAGTACCAGAAACCAATCAATTCGCCACTTGACGATTTTTTCAGTCCGAAAATTTT
Organism: Erythroxylum pelleterianum; assembly: GCA_027563865.1. NCBI lineage: Eukaryota > Viridiplantae > Streptophyta > Magnoliopsida > Malpighiales > Erythroxylaceae > Erythroxylum > Erythroxylum pelleterianum. The sequence goes on along the minus strand of JAOQMR010000002.1, from coordinate 14,009,734 downwards.
TCCCGAAATTTTTCAGAAAAATTCCTAAAAGTTCCCAAAAAATGTAAAACACACAACAGTCCATTCCAATTAAAATTTTAAGCACAAAACCACATTTTTCCACAAGGAATCACATTTAGGCACATATACCGGGAAATGTCATGAATGCATGTACAATCATTTTCATGTGCAAATTTCACTATTCACGTGCAAAGGTATGCATGCACATTTAAAAACAATCCTAAACACTCTGAGCCCTTTCCGAATTACTATTCTTCCCTTTCCATTGGGGTTGGGATGTTACAGTTTGCTCATGGTTGATTCATGCTCTGTGGCTGGTGGGATTCAGTTTTCAATCTTCATTGAACTATTGAAAGTTTTGAGTTCTTTTTTTTGGTTTATAGTTTTTGATATTTTGATTTTTTTTCTAACTATCTAGTACTATGTTTTCGTATTATTTCGAAACCTAGTTGCTATTTATTATACAAATTACTCTCTGTCATTGGCCATTATTCAGTTGCAAAGTAAAGTGAGAGGTGACTATTATTGATTCAAAATTTGGACTATCTAAATTTTGATTTGCTTGTGGTCATTTCTATTTATGATTTTCACATCTGCTTATTGTGGTGCCCATTTTAAGATTTAATATAAACCATGTTTCCTTTCTTATGTAATTTTAGAGTCATTTAGGGACTTGTTTGGCTTGTTGGGCATTAGGGTAAAAGTGGTGGCTTTGACTTCTAATAATAGAGCAAGGGCTAGTAGTTTGGTAAGTTTTGGGCCTTGGATAAGAGAAGATATTGATAGATTATAGATACATTTTTGGAACATTGGGGAAGTAATTGGAATTAGTGAGGATTTTAGACAAATATAAGATTCATATAGTATGCATCTAGGAGATATAGTGGATGAGGCTAAAGCGAAAGAGATTAAGGGGTTCAAATTGTGCAAAGACAGATCTTGCATAAGTTCTCGATAGTTTTTGGACAACTTCAGAGCTAATTAGGGTTTTGGATAGACTGTTAATAGAGAGATTGCAATTTTCATAATCTGATTCGGGTTTATAAATTAGGGTTAATGGTTATAACTTGAGAGAGAGTAATCAACCCTAGATTATAATGTAACCAAAGCTTCTAAGAAAAACTATAATTTAAATTTTAAATTAAAAAATAATAATTGGCCTTAACCTAGGACTAATTGAGTTTTAGGCCATCAAAACCAATCAGACTCAACCCTATCTATGATTCTCATGTTCGATTAGTCTTTAGGCCAGGTAGTCCAAGTTTGAACTTGACCCGAAATCTAAAATAAAAGTTGGATCCTAATCAGAAGTTTTATAAACTAGAGTCAAACTCGTTGACTTCAAGCAAGTCTAGACTTGGACCAAAATGTTATTTCCACTGAATCATATAAATGGTAGGAAGGCTATTGTTTAGTCTTTTAATTATTAGCAATACCATTTTATTACTTATTAGCTGCAATGCAATATTGCAGCTAATAAGTAATTGAATTTTTAATGAATTTTGAAGCAAATTTTGCTTTCTTACAGTGGATATAAATTTGCCAAACAATTGAAACCAGCACCACTAAAATCATGAAACCACTACGAAAATGTCAATGTGTTTTATCATTTTAAAAAATTTCAATGTATGTTTTGAATTTAGCTCAAGATTTTGTATATATATATTTATTAGCATTCTGTTTCAAAATGCAAAGAAGTTATTATCTATAATTTGAGAGTTGTTACTTGAGATTTTTCTAAAAGAAGTTCAAAATAAGCATGATTAAACTTTTAATTCTTTACTAACCATTAATGAGATATAAATAAAATGGTTGCATAGATAATAAACTAATTTAGTTTGTTATAATATACATATGTATATTTTAAAATTAACAAAAGAAAATCTACCAACCGTTTTTTACGTGTTTGTTGAATAAATCTAGAAAAATAAGTGTTGTAAAAAAAGCCAAAAAAGAGACACCTTCTAAAGTTCCAAGATTATTATACATAAATTATATATTTTAAATAAATTACTTGAATTTTATTAACAAGTTATTAATAAAATTTCTGTTGTTTGGCGCTCACATTCCACCACTCATTAACATATCTGTCCTGTTATACTAAATATAATTATCTACTTTTTTATCAACTTAAACATTTATGTATGTTAAAAAATGATTCTTATTAATCTATAAGAAAAATGGGATTGCTTAAATTGAACTTATATTTTTGTCTTTTGATTCTTCTTGTTCCAATTTTTAAATGGTGCCCTCAAGGGGTGTGACTCGATGGTTGAGAGCGAGGCTTGGTTTCGGTTAGGTCCCAGGTTTGATTTCATGCTAGCCTCTCTTGTAAGAGCCTGAGGCAGTCGGAGTTTTCCCTGTAGGTGGAGAACTAGTTGGACCCTCGATGATGAGGTGCGCCAGCTTGGCCCGCCTGTAGGGTGGTGCGCCAGTTGAGCCCTTGGAGAGGTGTGCCCGTTTGGCCCGCCTACGGGTTTCCTCGAATCAAAAAAAAAATTAAATGGTTTGTTTAGATGTTAAAAATCAATATACTATTTCAGGTAGTTTGGTTTGAACTAATGACTTTAACCGTAAGGGAATTTTCCTTTGTTTACCCTTAGCTTTGAAGTTACTAAGAAACATAGTAAGTGAAAATCAACAAATGTAACCAATTATTAACTGTACGTGCTCTGCTAAATTCATAACATTTATTGTTAATGTGGAAAGTTATACCAAACTTGTGAAGAAACAAATAGCTAAATGCTAGGATTAGGAAGCGCATTGCGTTTTGTGACTACTTGAGTATATCTCACAAGCATCATGCAATCATATTGAAGCGAAGGAACATAGACTTTGCTAGGAGCCGTTTTCCTTACTAGTTCCAATTCTAAGCCATCATTTTTCCATTTCCAGCTTCATTTTTATCACCCCCACCTACTGATAGAACAGTGACCTCGTACCCAACAACTTTAACTTTTTTGTCGATGGCTCTAACCCCATGTCCTCACCTCCATCTTTGATGATCATACACCTTCCAAATTCCAAATTCCAAACTTTGAGGACCCACACCAGGAAACATATTCACGCAACCGCAAACAGTTGAAACTCTGCGAAAGCCAAGTTCTTTAACCTCGGATAGAATCAAGGGAACAACTTTCTGGTGTCAGCTGGGGACCAATGACAGCCGTCGGATTCAGACATTGCATGCGGAACACTTACTGGTGCGTATCGTACGAACGCTTAGACATATAGGATTGGGTTGCCTGACCTGAGAGCCCTCGCACCACCCACTCGTGATGGGTTTTTAATTGTTTGTTTCTCCACGTGGCATCCACTATAACCCACCTCTCTCTATATGTGCTCTTACGGCCTCTTTTCTGTTCCGATTTCTCTAGCAATACTTGGCTGTTTTCAATCCAGAGAAGTAACTCTTTACCTGTAAGTCTTTCCAGTTGTTCTGTCGCCATTCTTGGGTTGTTTATATAGTGATCTAATCGTGGGAATATTACTTGATAGTCTGGTCGATACTACGGTTTACGAGTGTGAATGAGATCTAGATGACTAGAGTTGCTCTCGAATGTACCCGGCTGGATTTTGAAACGTTTTTGTGTCCAAGTTTTTTTTCTTGTCTGAACTATCCATGAAATCTCGCTTCTTTAGGATGTGATTGTGTTCCTGTTATTACTACATTTCAATGACATTAACGGATTGATTAAATGAGCTTGTTTAGTTCTTTGAATGAATATTGTCTCGTGTATTTGGTCTTTCCCATTTCATATTTGCATTGGTGGTCTTCGTGGCATGATAAATAGGATGATTTATCTGGTTATGGTTATTGGTCTGGTTTCTCATGTACTCGCCGGTCATAATCTGATGGCTGAGGGTATCTTGACCAGATTGTTCTGAAAGTATGAGAGGAGGACTGTGGCAACTTGGCCAATCAATTACCCGCCGTCTTGCTCAGGCCGACAAGAAGGCAGTAGCTCGTCGATACTTTGCTTCAGAAGCTGAACTCAAAAAGACTGTTCTTTATGACTACCATGTCGCTAATGGTGGGAAGATGGTCCCGTTCGCTGGATGGAGCATGCCTATACAGTATAAAGACTCAATTATGGACTCAACTGTGAATTGTAGAGAGAATGGTGGCCTCTTTGATGTGTCCCACATGTGTGGACTGAGTCTCAAGGGGAAGGACTGTGTTCCTTTCCTTGAGAAGCTTGTTGTTGCTGATGTTGTTGGGCTTGCAAATGGAACTGGGACGTTAACTGTCTTCACTAATGAGAAAGGGGGTGCAATTGATGACTCTGTGATCACCAAGGTGAAGGATGGTCATATATATCTAGTTGTGAATGCAGGGTGTAGAGATAAGGATCTGGCTCACATTGAAGAACATATGAAGGCATTCAAGGCAAAAGGTGGAGATGTCTCATGGCATATTCATGACGAGAGATCCCTTTTAGCTCTCCAGGTGATCTCCTGTCCGTGTAGTTGTTTATGCTTTTGCTTCAGGATTCTTTAGTTTTTTAGGGTAATGTCTCTTTGCTGCAGATCGTGTTAGCTTAATTTTTGTCCTATTTCTTGCTCCTTTTTCCTTTACTTTCTTCAACACACATATCTTTCCAAAGAAAAGGCAATGACAACATATACGGATTGAGTTAATGCCTCGTGTTAATATCTTTGTGAAGTGGGCTTACTACTGCATAATGCTTGGTAGTGGCTACGACATTAACCTTTGAATCTTATCTTGTAGTGGGATCTAAAATACAGTTTTCATGGTTTTTGTTTTACAGGGTCCACTTGCTGCCCCTGTTCTTCAGCACTTGACAAAAGTGGATTTGAGCAAGATGTATTTTGGAGAGTTCCAAATACTGGACATCAATGGAGCACACTGCTTTCTGACTAGAACAGGGTACACCTCTTCATCTGTTTCTTCTTCTTTTTAATTATAAACCAAATTTCCATCCTAATGTTAGCTAACTTTTCATGCATTCTGCATTCTTTAGCTAGAATTAGGAAATTAATATCCAAGCTGTATGTCTATATTCATCTGTTGCTATGCTCTCTGTTAGTCTAAGAAGTGCGTGAAATATACATCTAGAATATGTACTTTTCTGTCATATATGTAGGCATTGCACGAAAGTTTAATGCAAGCTCCATTGCAACAGAGGGCGTAATGCCTGAAAAAGTTTCACTTTTATATCGCGAAGCATCACTTCTTATTTGCTCAACTTATACCCCATTATTTACATGATGCACATCCCCTCCTCTTTATTGTCTCTTGCAATGGATCTATCAGGTATAGATGGATTATTGCTGTTTTTTTGCGGAGATTTTCAGGTATACTGGTGAAGATGGATTTGAAATCTCAGTTCCTTCAGAGTATGCTGTGGATCTTGCCAAGGCAATCATAGAAAAATCAGAAGGGAAAGTAAGGTTAACAGGGCTGGGTGCTCGTGACAGCCTCCGACTTGAAGCTGGTCTGTGCTTATATGGAAATGACATGGAGCAACACACAACACCTGTGGAGGCAGGACTTACTTGGGCCATAGGCAAAAGAAGAAGAGCAGAAGGTGGTTTTCTAGGTGCTGAGGTAATACTTAAACAACTTGAAGAGGGTCCGAAAATTCGGCGTGTTGGATTTTTGTCCTCCGGTCCTCCTCCCAGATCCCACAGTGAGATTCACGATGAGAAAGGGACAAACATTGGGGAAATCACCAGTGGAGGATTCAGCCCATGCCTGAAGAAGAACATATCAATGGGATATGTCAAATCTGGATTACACAAGTCAGGCACCAAAGTTAAACTGGTGGTACGAGGAAAGGCTTATGATGGGGTTGTCACCAAAATGCCATTTGTTCCAACAAAGTATTACAAGCCATCCTAATCATTTTTTGAGCTCTTGTTAAATGAAATTTCTAATGTTTTCTTGTCTGCATTCATATACGTTTAAACTTATCACTTTTAATGAAAACTCTGTGCTTCTACCACTGACAAGATAGCTTTAGTGGTTAAATCCAGCAACCCGCACCTTTGTTTCTTTCTTTTTTGGATCGGATTGCTTCAAGTGTAAGTTGAACCAAACCAAACAAAATCAGGCTAATGTCCTTATGGGATCCTCTTGATATGCTATGATTTGT
>JAOQMR010000002.1:13943612-13957299 GCA_027563865.1 Erythroxylum pelleterianum | reverse complement strand
TTGATGTCTTCATACCGATACCTGGATCCTGGGGTTCGGGAAGTCCCGGTGACAAAAAAGTTTTGTTTTCCGCACCTAGTACATGTGATGTACCTCCCGGGATTTTCCTACAAGCAGGGCGCTCGCCCAAGGGCTCTCAATGAGAGGGGGCCCCAAGCCCCCTCTCTAAACTAAAAATTTTTGGTTAAAAAAATTTTTTTTAGCTCAAAAAATTTTTTTTTATAAGAAGAGGCCTATTTTTTTTAAAAAAATTAAATTTTGCCCAGGGCCTTCTATGAGAGGGAGCCCCAAGCCCCCTCTCTAAACAAAAATTTCTTGGCCAAAAATTATTTTTTATGAGACGGGACCCATTTTTTTTAAAAAATTTAATTTTGCCCAGGTCTATAAAAGTATAGGACCGGCCCTGATTATTAGCGATTGGAATGACAAGCTACCATCAATCTTGACATTGAGAAAGCACCTGGTCATGGTGTTTTAGAAGGTGTTATCATGGCTAAACAAGGCCCCTCGCCTGGACTCTTTTGATTATCTCCTTTAATTTTGCACCGTCATGAGGAGATCTGAAGGAGGAATACTCGGTTGTCGATTGTACAAGTGACAGCGTAAATGACAGTGAAATGCCGACACGGATGAAATGAAACCATAAAACTGAAGATAACAGTAGAAGGTGGCTAAAGAACCATATCAAGAGGATCGATGTAACGTCCTTAACCTTAAATTAGTGTGTACGACGTGCCCATTTCTTTGACTCCGCCATGAGCCGGTGGACCTGCCACCAGAAAAAGGTATGGGACAGTGATATCTGATTGATGGGAGTTGCATGTCATCGTCAAGAGCATGGACAAATCACCTGATCCATGTTCTATCTTTCAATTTATCGGCTCCGGTTACAAAAGCATCACCTAATAAATAATTGATTTCAATTTAACTAGCTGGTCACATAATATAAGAATAAATGGTAGAGAACTTGACTAGCGCATAGCTCCACGGAAGGACAAGGACCACTACTCTGCAAAATATAAGAAGAGTGTGAGCCCTTAATTGCTAATATACAAAACTGAGGCAAAGGTTAAGAAATTGTTAAAACTTGGAACCAGACATGGGAAGTCAATAGTTCATTTCTTACAATTCATTAAGAAGCAATCCTTCCCTTTCGTCTATTTCGTCACTATTATTATGTAGTATATTTATAAATACAAATAGCTCAATCAAAGCCCTCGAAATTCCAAAAGTTGTCATCTTTACAAGCTTTGACACTGCGTTGTCGTCCTTCTCTCTCTTGTAAAGATGATACAGCTCTTATTTACAGTAATATTCTCGGAGATGGCCTTCATATTGATGCTTATCTTCAAGAACCCATTGAGGAAACTCGTGATAATGGGCATGGATCGGGCCAAAAGGGGTCGGGGGCCAATCGTAGTGAAGACGGTAGGAGGAACGGTGTTTGTGGTGTTGATGTCAAGTGTGTATAGCATGATGAAGATCCAGAAGCGTTCGATCGACGAAGGTGCTGTCAGTCCGACGGACCAGGTCCTCATGGCCAAGCATCTCCTTGAGGCAACTCTTATGGGTAATTCTTTGCTCCTTTTGTCTTTCGATTCTTCAGTTTAAAGGTGTGATCTCTCTGGGGATTATGTCACCCGTTGGCTGCGAACAAGGAAGGGATTGATTGGTGTTTTTGACGAGTGGGATGTGTTTTTTTTTTTAGTTTTGGGATCCATTTCAAATGTGAGATTTGGTGGGTAGTTTAGTGAGGCGTCTGTTCTTTGTCCTGTTTTGTTGACGAACTTCTGTGAATTCACGATTCGTAATGCATTAGATTGTTCCTCGTTCCCTTGGTATTCATTCTCAGAAACATGATCCTGTTTTGAGTGCTTAGATTTTTAAACCGTGAGGCATCTGTCGATGCGGCCACTGACTTGGGGAAGAATGTGTCGTCTTTTGTGGGATTGGATGATTGAAGACTCTAGTTATTAATGAATAAGTCAATGGAGCCTGGATATCATCATTTGTCACATTATAGTGGGGAGAGAGGGATTTAGATTCTGCTTTTGAATTTTTTGTGTGTAATTTAGGGTAATAACGCCAAAGTGCAACGCTTCTTTGATTCAGGGAAAGCCAGTTAAGACACCACCGGGGTCATGTTGTGATATAGGACTTGATCTTTGAGGGCTGACGTATCCGCCTATAGGTGTTACATAACATTTTGGAACTGGGAACTTTTGTGCGCAGAGAGATGCATGTTATTCTTTATATTTCTTTTCTCATTTCAATTATTCTTTTTCCAAAAACGAATAACATTCTCTATGATAAAATGTATACCTTAGGTTAGTCCACACTTTAGAATGTTGCTTGGGACAACAACATTTTGGAGGGATATTACTCTTATTAGTGATCTTCTGCTCGTTTTTTGTTTCTTGGAAAGAATAAAGGGTTCTAGCATATCTTGAACTCTAGTTCAGGAGAATGTCTTTTGACACACTCTCCCACTGAGCCACATGGCCTACTTATACAACCTTCTCTGTCCCTGATCTTTTAAAACGTGAGAGCATGGCATTTTTCCTTGACCGGTCTCTTTAGCACTATCTGCTGAGTAAAACTTCTCTACTGTTTCTCTCTTCATTGACTGATTTTCTAATATAGATGTACCACTATGAGATTTTCCTATATATGTACCTTGTTATCCTTGTTTTAGATTTGTTCAAGTGAAAATGATCAAATCCTAGAGCAAGGTGATGCAAAAGTATAGTTGTCTCTTGTTTGCATCAGTATGGTTTATATATAATTGAGTCAAATGCCTTCTTATTTGCAACGATATCTGCTACAAAACAGAGTTCTGGTGATAAATTTGTTCTCAATTTCATGAAATTTCCTTTCATTTATTCCCTAGAACCCCTATGACATATAACAAAGCTGAGGACTTCACCCTGTTTTCCAGTGACCTCATTGACTCTTGAATGTTTATGAAATTTTGAGGAACTTTTGCAGGGTCCTTTCTTTTCCTCGGGCTGATGATAGACAGAATGCACCATTACATCAGAGAACTCAGTATTCGAAGGAAGAGCATGGAAGCTGTAAAGAAACAAAATCGAGTTTTCGAGGATGGTAAAGTTGAAGAGAGCAAGGCCTTGGAAGAAGAGCTGATCACCCTTCGATCAAAATTTAAACAGATGGAATCTGAACTGGAAGAAAAAGAAAAACAAGTTAATGCTTCAGAAGCCAATGCCGTTGCTCTAAAGAACCAATCTGAAGGCTTCCTTCTTGAATATGATCGCTTACTTGAGGAGAACCAAAACCTACGAAACCAGTTGAAAGCACTGGACTCAAGCAGCAAGAAGAATACATAGGAAACTGAGCCCTTTTTCTAAGCAGTTCTTTTCATCGCCCTTTAAACTTGACTATATTTAACAGGCTTTTCACGATGGGGTTGTTGCTTACACAGTTAAATTGTCATCTGTTGTGTTGAGGGTAGAAAATTTGACAGACATCTGAGGGGAGAAAGAAACAAAATAGCTCGAGTGTTTAATGGTCGAACAGAATGGGCCCGTTTTGTACTCAAAACTTTCAATTTGAGTTGTTAGGACTTGGTCGGTGGCATGGTATTCATCATACTTTTGCGTTTTCTTTTGATCTTAGTATTACAGAGATTAGTATTATGAACATTTGCACAACTTTTGCGTTTTCTTTTGATCTTATCTTACAGAGATTAGTATTATGAACGGTTGCACAGCGATGGCAACACTGGTCGACTTAAAAAGTTACTCAACACCTGAAAGGAAATTCACTTGCATTTTTTAGTGCGAGTTCTGGCTAGCATTTAGCCATCTACCGCTTGCTACATATATCAAGTCCTTGTTCTTAAAATATAGGCAGAAATGAATACAGGGTCATTATGACAATGAAGTCTATCAGCGCTGAATGTTGTGAGCAACATCAAGCCAAGGAATACGACAACTGAGATTGCAGATAACATGAGCATTAATCTGGAAGCTATGTGACATTTAACTTCCCTTGCATATTCAGCAGAAGCGAGAGCAAGCAACGTTAGTGTGAAGGAGTAAGCCCACCATGCAACGTTAAAATTTCTCATAGATTTCTTGAAAAGAGCTGGCCTACAAGCCTGTTATATAAGACACAAAATGGCAAATATAGATGTCAGCTTAGTTCTGGCTAAAAAGGATGCTTTTGTTTTGGCTTCCTACATTGCATACAAGAATTTTGGACCTTTTGCTTTGTTATCATTAAAGCCTCCAATTTTTCTGATAAGGCAAGGTCAATGTTAATCTTTCTTCCATTTATATAGGAGAATCGACTAAAGACATTGTCCTAGTAGCAATTTCCATTTGCAACTAATGACTTACCAGGGACATGAAGAGGAACAAAGAGAGAAAGAATAGCATCTTTGATGGGGTACCAAAAACCCCTGAGATGGATTTCCAAGCTAAACTTGCCATGCTGGGTGCAGCAAAGAACAAGAAAAACGTAGGCCTCAGCAGTGAAGGAAAGCTATTGCCACCAGATAAACGCTGATAAAGTGTAACAAAGAGTACTAAGTAGTGAGCCATGCCAAGTGAGAACATGCAAACTGCGCTTTCTGTCCATCCTTCTTGGGCTGCTGCTCTTGCGACCACCAAGTTGGCTATCACAGAAATTTGGCTAGTTGGATTACCAAACTTGGATAAAAACCTCCTCTCTGTAGTAAACCATTGCCCATAGAGCTTCACATCAAGTATCAGAACAGGAACAGCAAAGAGACAACAAAGAACAACATATGAAACGGTCTTCGACCCAATAATTGGAGATGATTGAAGCAAGAAAAGCCACGAAATCCAAGGTGCATAAAGATAGTTTACTCCTATATAGTGCAAGAACTCTGCCTTCACCATTTTGTAGTGAAACAAACACTTGAGAATGTAGAGAATACAGAAGGAGGTTTGTAATAAAAGCGCAAGCCACCACAGCAAAAGAAAAGCAGTCGAAGGAAGCATGCGAAATATGTGCCAGACATCTTGTGAGTCATTGTTTGGCTCGCTTAGAATCTTCCATAGTAAAGCTTGGGCACTAAGAGAAAGGCTTATCCTGAAATAGCCAGCATGAATCCTAGTTAGCAAGATAGAAGATTGGGATGGTTTGGCAAAGTCACTCTGGCTATCTTCTTGCTGACAGCTGTTTGTTGAAGGCTCGATTATGACCTGAATTGGTGCTTTAAAGTTTCCATCCGCCATGATCAGTACGAGTACAGGTATATTGAAGCAAACTGCTGGCTATTACGTAGAAGATGATTTGCATTTCACTGCCATCGTATAAAGGTGCTTATATAGTGCAAAATGTTGAGAGTGACATACAATAACGTTAGATAATTAATTCATCATTGAGCGTGACATACAATAACGTTAGATAATTAATTCGTCACTATGCATTGGACTTTAGGACCACTACTGCCTCGTAACCAGTGGACTACGTTTTTTAATGGCATTAGGAAGACTGCTAAGAAAGTTATGAGTCTAGTTTTGGAAAATTTTTAAAGAATGGGCTAAAAATTGAATCTAAAAAATCAATTGGGACAAGAATGACGGGAAAGTACTGATGTTTAAGCAAGTGGAGCAGGAGACGGTTAAGGTTGAGGCCCTGAACCAATGATCTAATGATCTTGGAAGTTCCAAGCTTTTAATTTGTGTCATCAGAATGAGCGATCTTTTCTTTCTTTTTGTGCCATCATAATGAGCGATATTTTCTTTGTCAATTATTTAGAAAGCAATGCATTTCGAGGCAGGGCTTCTGAAAGCACTGATTCCTTTCAGGATAGATTTCAGAATCCGCTGTAAGATAAGCAAAGAATGAGACTCAGAGTCCCTCGACGAATGTTTTCCATCGTTTGTGATCGTTGATAAAAAGAAACGATCTGAAGGCGTGCATCTTTGCCATGTATTAAAAAATGAATACCCACCAAGAATAGGCGGTAGCAAAAAAGAATATCTAAAGGATCGACAGGCAATACGCGCAATGTCAATTTCAACCATGGAAGATGAGTGGGATAAGAACCGGATAAAACGAGATGGATGTCATAAAGCAAACAGCAACGAAAAAGCCATAAAATAACGATCCAGGTTCCAAAGTGCGGTCCACGAAGTGTCCTTGAAGGTTTAGTGTTCAAGGATTAGTGTCCTTGAAGGTTTACTATCTACTACAACAATATGCTACTGCTGCATGCAATTGTAGTCCCAATGAACTGCAATCTCGTTTCAAAGGCTTGGCCTTCACGTGGTAATGCATTTTGCGCTTTTTAAAATTACTAAAAAAATAATTTGGAAAATTAAAAATATTTTAAAGAATGTTTTGATAAATTTTTGTCAAAATTTCGCAAGCAACCCAAATTTTATTTTATAAAGACTTATTTGATCTAGTTTTTTTTTTGGTTGAATTCGTTTGAATCATAAAGACAGTAAAAAAAAATTTAATATAAGATAAAATATATTTATTAAATTTAAAATATAAAAATGCATTTGTAGAAAAGGTTCCAAAACTTTTAACCTAACGAGTTTATTATACATTTCTCGCGTGAAATCTGCTTCGGAGTTCAGAAAAATTTTATCGTATGCAGTGGTCTATATTACTTTACTTGTCATTTTGTGTTCTGATATTCCGGTCATATGCATGCTGATCAGCAGTCCTGTACGGTCGAGTTGCGTCATATACGCGAGGCGGCGCCACTATTTCAAGCGCTTTTCCTAACTCTTCAACTTGATTTCTTGGTTATGGAATCCACTTCATGATATGAATACATTTCTTTTCTGGTGCTTAAACATGTCACATTTATTTGATATTATTCATCGCAAATACATACGTTTATCCGTTCTTTCCAGTTTGGAGAGGCCAGTTTTGCAAGGGTTGAATTACGAAATATTTAGTCATCCACTGCAAGAAAAAAACACATTACTGACGGAAAAGAATTTGTAGTAAAGTAGTCACAGAAACTGATTTCTCTTTTCCGTCACTAAATTTATCGGAAAAAATGAATTTTTGCAACCACCAAATTTCTTGTTAATAAACCTGCAAAGAAATTATGCCAGAAATTTTTCTGACAAAATATAGCGATGAAACAGTAAATTTCTTCATAAAAATAGGCTGCAATAGACGGGAAAATTATGCATCTAAATTACTGACAGAACAATAGTTCCGTCAGTAAATGTCGGTTTCTCCTAAAATCCAAATGACATCATTTTGAACAGCCTCATAAGTCACTCGAAACCTCCCTTCTTCCTCCCCTCTTTCATTTTTCTCTCTTCTTCCCTACTTCATAGTGTCGGCCCCTCTTCCTCCCAAGCATTCAACGTCGATTTTTGTTGTTTCAGTTCATCGTGCATCATTTTTAGGTAAGTTTGCCCTCGGGTTTTCCGATGTCTCCAAAAAAATCGTTGTTAATGTTGAATGGGTTTAGGTTTTCATGGATTGTGGATATATGAATGTTGGTGGGTGGGTTTTCATGGATTGTGGGTATTATGTGTTTTTACCAAATGTCGTAGGTTTATTTGTTGTTTGAATGTGTTTTTGTTGGTAAATAATGAAAAAATATAGTGATTTTATTATTAGTTAGAGATGAATTCGGGTTGCCTATTAATTGTTCAATGAAATATCTCTTAGGGTTGTTGGTGAGATTTCATTAATGCCTTGGAATTTAAAGAAAATGCCTAGAGTAGTTACATAAGACTTGAAATGGAAAATTAACAATTATATGGAAGGATTTGATATATTAGAATGAAATTGGACAATTATATGGAAGGTAATATTTTTGAAACAATTAATGGGCATTTTTATGTATTAATATGATAGAAGTTGAATATACTTCAATATTCAATTATGTAGATAATTGCATGAGATTTTTTAGTTATCCCAATGCTTACAATTGCTTCTAAGTCTACTTTTCGTACTACTTGTTGAATAATAAGTTCTTACCACAATTGATTTCATCCAATAACTCAAGAAGTGTTGATGTATGTGAAGACTGTTGATTTATGTCAAGAGTTGGTATATACTGAAATACTTTTATGACTTCAATAATTATCTCTATAAGATTGTATTTGTTATATTATGATATACATAGATAATGTAGACATAGATGTGGTTATTCATCATTTAAAAAGTTTATTCGAAGAAATATTTGATAAATAAAGGTATATCTAATATTTGTTAATAATCATGTATTTATTTAATAAATTTTTTAGCATAATTATGTATGATTTCTATTATGAGTTCTTTTTAAATATAAAGGAAGTGATGCGACATTATATCACAATCTTCTTTTAGCTTCTTGTTAAAATATGCTATTGGTTTTTATGTGTATTTCTAAAGACCTAATTGATATATTTGATCACTCCCTCTAAACAATAGTCTCTAAAAGTTGTCTAAAAATTAGGATATTTGACATTTATATATATTTTCAACCCTTCAATACATGTCCTATGTCATGGATCTATCTGTCTTTTATAGAAGAGATAAAGTCTTTGACATGCAGTGTCCCTAGGCCGTGAATCTTCTTATTTCTTTTGAAATTAATGCATGATTTCTACCACAATCATGTCCCTATATTGTGGATCATATTATTTCTCTTGTAATTAGCATACAATTTTTAGCACAACTATGGCTCAGGACCTATTACCTAATAAAATTTCTTCAATTTCACAACAATCTCTCTTCAGCCCCTATTCTAGGTCATGTCTCTTATTTTACTTAATCCACATAAGACATGAGTTGGCACGTGGGCATAGATAGGAACACATAAGCCAACCCATATTCCTTCAAGAATTATAATTTTCTTCTATTTTTTTTCTTAAAATAGCCTCTAATTCTTAAATAATTTCATCCTATAGTTAATTTATTATAATTATATGAAAATAAATATAAGTTAAGTGAAATAAGGTAATTTGACATGAAAATATGGCAAAATACTTTTAAAAAATATGTCTTCATGCACATTAAATGCTCCCATGTTTACGCTTTTGATCGTCCTTAAGTAAATCAATTTATTTCAGTCACTATTAACTTAAATAGGTGACAATTTTAAGGAAACAAAACAAATCTATTAGAGAAATCAAGGTTACCCATCATCTACTCAATTGCATTATTCATCAACTAGAAAGGCAGTTAAATACTTGCTTTCAATTCTTAATCAATTTAATTTAATCTAACAAACCTTTCAAATAATAACTTAATCAATATAATTTAGTCTCTAACTTAGAAAAGCCTATCTAAAAGGTTAGAGTTACTATTATTTCCCTCTAAAAATTACTTTGTTATTTTAAATTGATGTTCTTGGTTTTTGATAATTGAATTTGTTTCTGTAGGAAAATTTTAAGGTGACGGAATAAGCTTCCTAAGATTAAGAACATCAGTTTTCTTTGGCAAGTAAGATTGTTGGCTTCTCCTCTTTCTATTAGTCATAATTATTTCCTTTTTAGATTATAATGCATATTTAGTTTACTAGTATTTATGTCTTTGTTAATATTTCATAATATATTTTAATTTTGCATATTTTTTGAATGATTCAAGGTTCAATACATTTTATTCCTTAGTGTTTCCTCGTATTGATCTTTTAATAACATGTACCATAAGTTTGTAATAGAAATAATTGACCAATGTTACTGTCCTAGCCATAAATGGTTAGTTTTTGTTTCTAATGAATTTTTTAGGTTATTTTAAGTATAAATAGATATATATGAATTATGGGAGAGCTTGTATAATTACTACAATGCTACTTTTTAAATTTGTTTAAATACTACAATTAGGACAATTTCTTGTATAATTTGAAAAAATAAATCTAATTTGGATTCATATGACTAATTAACTATGTCATTTGGTCTTACTAATGCACTTAATATTTTTATCAAGTTAATGAATTAAGTATTGTATGCATATATACATAGGTTGTAGTTGCTTTTTCCATGATTTTACACCTTCCTATTTATATGTCCAACCTCTCTTTCTTTTTAATGTAAGGAGTTGAAGTTTTCCTTAAATCGCACTAATATTAAGATAATAACAATTCTACCTTAGGTGAGATACTCTTATTATACATTGTTATTGAGTTGAATTATAGAGATCAAATAACACTTTAAGCTAAGTATGTATGCCTGTTGTGAATAAAACAACTATGGAATTTACATGTGTTGTGTGTTAGAATTGTGGTATAACACCCTGGATCATTTGTTATAGTAGGTTCATATTTATATGCCATATGCACCATCTATGTCTATCTTTTAAAATAGTAGACTCGGAAGCAATTATGTAATCGTGTGATGTTAAGTGAATTTAATTACTTGCACCATCTATGTCTATCTTTTATAACAAAAATTCAGATAAAATCATTTATGTAATTATGTGATGTTAAGTTAATTTAATTACTTGCACCATATATGTCTATCTTTTATAGCCAAAATTTAGATAAAAATCACACCAACGAACTTTTGGATTATCGATTTCATATTTTAAAAAAGGATTTTGCTCTTGTAGATATTATTGTTAATTATGTTAGTAAAAATAGTATCAGTTGCATGCTATGCTAAATAAATTTTAAAAGTTTCAAAAGTGCATAGGGCCTGTTCTCTCTCAAGTTCCTTTTAAGGGTTTTCAAGTTTTCATAATGTAATCTCAGGTTTCTTCTATTCCTTTCATATTTTCTATGTTTCTTCTTATTTATGAACTTTCTTATATAAGTTTGAATAAAATCAATAAATTAGGTTGCTTTTTAAATAAGTTAAGATTGTAGAAGTTTTGTGGTTGAGTAATATATATGTATATGAATATTGAACTTGATTTGAGCAAAAAATGAGTGTAAAATATGGGAAATGGATTTTAAATTTTCATTATTTAAGAAATTTGATGAATATGAGACATATGAATATTTCGATATGATATATATGAGAATGATGATAATTATACAAAACTTGACTTGGAATTCTGTCGAGTCTTATTTTAATTATGTGTACCTACACCTAGAAGAGCTATATGTTATGACATTATAGGTGGATCCTAGAATCCTTATATAACTATAAATGCTAGAGTCCCAGCGAAAGGATAACAATTCACTAAATCATAGAATACTTACGTATGGTCAATTAATGATTCAATTGAGATATCATGCATTATAGATTGTAGATTCTCTATAAGTAATCACCAAATGGTATAATATCGATGGCTCTTCATTGATTAGAATGTCATAGGAAACTCTAGTTATCCATTGTTTTATCTAACCAATAAATTTAGCAAGGAACCCAGGAGTTTGTAAAGAGCTTAAGATGAGTTTCATATCTGAAGAATCAAAAGCGTAATATGAACAATACATGAATGCATGAAAGTTTACCAATTTTTTATTTGATTCATATAAGGAATCTTGGTGCTTTTTTTAAATTAATTGTTGGAGATACAATTAGTGTTTCTCATTTGATATTTATGGAGGTGATACTAATTACTGATATTCATTTGATTCCATTTGATATTGACTTACAAGACAAAAAAATTAATATATTCTAAGTACCATACAAACTTAGGCCCTTGAAAGTAGTTATTAAACCTATATTGAATAGGAGCATGTATCATGCCTTTATGCTTGCAATGAGACCTATAATACTTATGAGTTTATATCATGTCATTTTGATGATAAAGATGCCTATCTAATTGAGAATAATTTTGTGAGTTCTTTTAAAATGACTTTGCACAATAATTATGCCTATTTTTGCCTTGAATGTTATACTTTCTAAGTTTAGAATGTGACTTATAAATGCAAGCATAAATTTTTTTTCTTAGAACCTAGAGGATGATGGATTAGCATGTGATTTTGTGCAAATTTATAATATGCATCATATTCATGTGATGATTTATGTATAGTCTCAACATATAAATGCTTTCCCTTAACAAAAATTATCTTCGCATCAGATATGTATTTCTGTAAGTGAAACCAACTTTATTCCTATCATTAGAGTTCTTTTGGGTCCGAACATACTATTTAATTTGTCATTTGCTAGAATGAATTTAAAAATGGTTTTTTAAGGACATGCATCCTTATCCAATGCCTCATTATCATGCAACAAATCATCCACTTTATCATTAGCAACAATCATACTTTTAGATTCCATCATATCATGCATATCACATTTTAATTTTTCATTCTTAATCATGTATGCGTCTAAGAGTTTTTGAATATATTTATACTTGAAAGATAATATTTTCCTTTTCAAGCTCATCATTTACAGGCATTCAATAAGTTCATAAAAGAATAATCATTATCATTAATTCATAACCATTATCACTAAGAGAGTTTGAACTAGAGGATACTTCATTATTATTTTTCATAAAACACATATAAGCCTTTTCATCATTTGATTCTCAACTTTTATAATAGCTTCTATTATCTTATACGATCTTTAGTTCTCTCTTCTTCCCTCAGTCTTTTTCCTTCTCTTTACTATATTATTGATTGTCATTTGGATTCTCATCATGATTAATTTTATATTATTAACACCAAAATTCGTATGACAATTATTAACATATGTAAGATCAAGTATTTGCCAAATATTATGAGGATTTTGACACATTAAAACTTTAGAAAACACATTTTTATCTACTGTAGAAAATAAAATTAGTATTATCTTAAAATTTAATACAATGATCGTATTTTCATTTCTATTCTACTCACTCTTTTATACAATCTCCCGTAAATCAAAATCTTTGACCATCTTAGCTTTTAGAATAAGCAATTATTTCCATTAAAAATGGAGCAATATTAATATCTTGGCCCTTTTGATTAAAAAGTGAATCAAATTATGTCACAGTAAACTTTGGTCAAAATTTTCTATAAATATATATGCAATGAATGAGACCTACTCCAATACCAATTATTAGTCCTTAATGGGGATGTGATCCTCTGGTCCCCTTACCCTGTACCAATCCTGTGCCAACCCATCTCAACCATCCATTCCTTAATGGCACTCAAAATGAGCATGAATTAGGTGTTGTGAATTTTTTTTTTGCCATTTAAAAACGAAACTTGATTAAGTTCAAGAAAATGATGACATGAAATGACAATTTAGCTAATTTTAATTGAAGAAATAAGAATAATTACTGTAGGTAAGAGAAATTGCAAAACTAATTTGTAGTAGTTTGGCCAAACAACCTAGTCCACGTCCGATCTACAAGCTCCATTTGAGAATTCAATATATATTTTTTCCCTTTAGTGGATGAAGAACAATCCTCCATACAATATGTTGTTTGCTACAAGTGAAAGGAAACCCTTACAATCATCTTACTCTACCATAGGTGAAGAGTAACACTTTACAAATATTTTTCATATTTAATAAGAATCCTGACAAATTTTATCCTATGAAATTTCTCAAATTACAAAAAGTATACCACATAAAAACTCCTCTTACTTATACAAATAAACAAAAACTCAACATATGTTATATTATATAAACATGCATTATTTACACTCTTAAGTCTCTTAGCAAATTTCTAATATACCTAATCTACTTTTGACAAATTATTTGTGGTTCTTTATATTAAAAATAACCTTAAATAGTCAGTAGAAGTAAAAACTAATTGTTATAATGGTTAGTAGTTGTAACGCCCCAAATTAGGGGTTAGATTTTGGCATGCATACATGGCATTTTCCGGGTACATTGGTGTAATGAAACTT
>JAOQMR010000002.1:13879090-13889456 GCA_027563865.1 Erythroxylum pelleterianum | reverse complement strand
CTAAATTTCGTAATAAAGATTTATCAATGGGTTTATAAATTATTCGTATCTTATTATGTTTATAAACTAGTCATATTGTAAAATTAGAGTGATCTTGTTTTTTATAAAGAAAACAATTATTTTCTTCAACTGTTGTTTGTCTCGATATTCTAAGATTGTCAGAGACAGGAACATGAGATTCATATAGGAAAATAATTAAGCTATACCAGCTTGTTTGCAGATACCGAATGCTGGGTAACATTTAAGATCAACATCTCAAAACAAGAAAATACTGGTAATACTGCATTATATGACTGACATATTCACTTTATTTTCAAAGTCTTGGTTTGTAGCCGATGCCGCCAACCTGTTGAATTTATTCAGTGTTACTGGGTAAGCTATTGTTATGGCACTCAGAATCATTCTTTTGAGCCAGAAGCTATTCCAGTGTTGCTGTATGAATTTTCCCAGTTCTTCCCATCGAACTGCCTAATCTCAACATGGTTTAGTGTTCCTGAGTCCACGCACCTTAATGTAACTGATACTCCATCTGGATTTGATCGTGGAACGTAGAATGAGGCGATTCCACAAACTTTACAGAATTTGTGCTTTGCTGCATGTGTGCCAAAGGTATAGGTTGTGAGGAATTGGTCGGATCTTTCAAGGAGGGAAAACCTCTCAGAAGGGACAATGAAATGGATATTGCCCCTCATGGAACAGTTAGAACAGTTGCATTGCCAAGCTACAACACTGCTTGGAGCTTGTACACGCCATCTTACTCTCCCACAGTGGCATCCACCATTGTGAAGTACCATATCCACATCCATCACCAAAGATGAAGTGTTCAAATACGTTGTCAGCAAAAGATACTCCGCCCCCTCGGTAAAAATATCAAAACAATTGTGAATGTCATGCATCGCTAGGTATTATAATTTATGTTCAGAAATAAAAACTAGGTCTAAATGCTCACAAAAATATCAACATCAGTATCATGATGGATCAAATAGCAGGTAAAATGGGCAATTCACAGATAAAATAAAATGTAGATAAGATACATGTTAACGGCCACAACAGATATCCTCACATTCTGAATCGTTTACAATTACATATTTGCTTGTACGGCTTAGCAAAACAGAGGAAGAAGTTGGCTGAGCATTTTCAATCATTAAGTACGAACATTTAGAAGCACACTGACCAGTAGCTGACTTGTATAATGAATCCTATCAACAACATGCTTTCTTATATGGAAGTGCAACCAAAAAAAAAAACTCTAGAGATTAAATAGGAAAAATAACTGAGGCCTTAACATCCAGAAATCACAAACAAGTTACTATTATAACTAACCGCACAAATTAAAATTATAAGGAAAGGACAAACATTTTTCTCTTAGCCCCTTTTTCTGGCCTCTTTCTTAACCCTTTTAAGCGGAGTCCCAACCACAGGATAAAAGAGGATAAAGGAAATCAAAAGCTAGAAAAGCACACCAAGTTAAACACTGTAATTGATTGGTGTAATACATCAAATTTACACATGGAACAAAATATAGGCAAGTAAACTAATACAGCATTCATAGCTGTAACCTTAGAACCCGAAAGATTCTGTAACCTTAGAACCCGAAAGATTCTCAATATTCCTTAAAGCATTTACATCTTTGGACAAGATTGGTTAAAGAAGGGAGAAGCCAAAAAAAATAAAAGGGGGAAAAAGGTAAATAGTCAACTTGATATTTCATTAACATTACTAGATCAATAGCAATATATATAGATGAGAAAACACGCTGTAAGCATCAGACCTCTTTCACTCTTGATTAACTCATTGCAACTCATATACACTTTCAGAAACCTGATTTTAGGCATTCCTATAGGAAACCCACCACTCAAAAAGAAGTAAAGAGATTTAATTCACTTTAACTTAATCCAAAGAGAACTTGATTGAGAAATCTTGGAAAGGGCTTGGCAACAGAAGTATATTAAAACCAATCAGATTAGATTAAATAGCAGCACTTGTTTACTTTATCGTTATACTTCTACTTAGTTGCGTAGATTTCAAGTGAGCATACAACGGAATCCATTCTTGTAAGCTTTGTAAAACCATACATCAACACGTTTGATATAAACAATGAATTCACGCTCAATCCACTTCATAAAACAATCCAACTGCAGCAAATTTGAAGAAGAAAGCAGATGTAACACCGTAAAAAGGGAATATAAACTTTACCCAGAAACAGAGAATGTTCAAATCGACTACGCAACTCAGACGGCAACTGGGACTGCACCCACAAATCTCCGAATATATAACTAATTAACTAGGACACTTAAGACGAAGCTTCGAGATTTCGGAGGTCAAATGTTGGTTTTTTAACCAGTCCTAATCATTTATATATTTGAGTTTAATATTTAAATTCAAATCTTTTAGTCGAATTCATAATATTAATTGCATTAAGAATATGTTTGATCTAACCTCTTTCAATAAAGAAGAGATTGTGAGGTTGTAATTTGTAAAACTGAAACATAACAGTAGTAAGTGATGTGAGCAGGCCTTGGATCACCGCGACCACGGGGCGTATCAGAGGGAGCCCAAGGGAGAGAGCTAGCTATGCCAGCTGCGCTCATGAGTCATGACCGGAGCTAGGGCTAAGAGGCTTAACGAGGCCTTATATGTACATGTAAGCTAGCCCATGGAGAAGATGGAGCTAGTTAACTCTATTAGAGGAAAGCTAATCGGATCTCAGCCTAAATTAATCCACTTATATCAAATTTTTAGACCGGATTCACCTGAAACTTGAAGATCATTTGGATTCGGCTATTTTTCCGTCATTTGAAGCTCAAGAGGAGGCATGCTTATCACTAGACTTGGCGCCCAATGAGACCAAACTTTTAGGTGCATGCTTATAATATATTTTAGACTTATTTATATTTTGAGTTTTTATGTATTTTAAGCCAAAGTCTTTTAGTATTAAGCTTAGGTATAAATATTTATATTTTAAGGTTTTTTATGATAACTTTGATCTTTTTTTTTTATGTGCCACTGGCTATATTGAAAGAGAAACCCCTCTTGTTTTTTTCAACTTTGGAGTTAAACATCGCTTATCAACCGAATCAGATTGTGTCGTGATTTTGATTATAAACAACTTTCTTGATTTGTTCTTTACTTATTATCTGGGCTACTCGAGACAAGTTCCTCGTAAAATCTATTCAGTAAATTTGAAACCATGCCTATCGAATTTAATTTTAGTTAATTCCGATCCATGGTCATCTTATTTATTTAGATGTGAGCTTTTCACTTCTTCAATTTCGTGATTTTTCCGTCAAAGCTGACACTGCTACCATCACATTAAGGAGTTTCGACGCTCCTTCCGTGTGTGCGCGTTAGTAAGGCTATAGATTTAGTTACAAAATCTCCTTTTCAATTGTTAGCTATATAAAGTAAGAAAAGTGTTTCCATTTGAAACAAAGCAAGCTAAGCTAAGAGTGGGCTGTTTTTGTTCTAAATCTATTAAATTCTTTTGAGTGATAGACTTTTTGTTTATTTTCGCTTTTCATGAATACAGTAATTGCTATTAAGAAGAGGTAAGTTTCTTTACTAATTTAAAACATGTTAATGATCATTAAAATATCAAATATCAAATATAACAAGAACAAGATAAATTTCCAAGTTATAGTTAAACTAACATAGGTTAGTGATACCAATTAGTTCTTATTTTATAATTAATCAACTTTTAATAGTTCTATTTTGAACTAAATCAATTTTATATATGTTCTTGTATCTACGTAACTTAACCTGCTTAGATGAACAAACGAACAATCAACGGGAGCAACAGATCAGTTACACTACACTTCTGCTCAACTTTAAACATTACCGTCAGATATGCATGGCCTCACAAATATTTCAGCTATAATCCCTAATTGGTTCGTTTCTCCGTCTCTTAATTTTGGACATCATTTTCATGATACATTTTATCTTTGGTTTCTACTACGTTTTTGGCTTCTTATTTATTTTTTATTATAAATGTTCAATCCATGAGTTAACAAGCAGTGCACAACGATGCTACGTTCTAATTCCTCTTGAGTTTCGAATTAGATAATGAATTGAGATCATAGTTTCATCACAGAAACAAAATCCATGGCCAAAGTTTCAAACTGATTGCTCCAAACCTGATAGTGGAATCATCAAACGAAATGAAATGCTTTACTAGCCTTCAGCTCTGTGTCATTCATGCGATCCAAGAACTAAAAAGATACGTCTTTGGATCAAACGGACGTGTTTTGTCTCTCAATAAACACTGAACCCCCAACAGAACCCTGCTACAAACTTCCCCAAGTCTTGGAAGAACGCATGGGAAGTAAAAGGGGACTCCAAAGTTTTACACTAGAAAAACATACGGTACCTATCATACATTATTGGATGTAAAATTGACTGTTGGCTAAAACAGGGACTTGCACAGCTTAAATGTAAATATGACAATGTTTATGTGCAACTTATTGGGGCGATCGAAGTCAAAACCAATAGCTCACTTCTTCAGTAACTGTGCGCTGCATTGGGCCATAATCTTTGATGCCCTTGTAATGGAATCAGTCATATAGAAATTTTCTACAGCAGCCTTAAATGGCGTCGAACTCATCTTCTGATTACTCTCAGGCTTCAGAGAGAACCCAAAAGTAGCTGGCTCTCTCTCATCCAAACTTAAGAGATTTGGTGCCACAGTTCTGATCCGGGATTGGATGGCCCCAAAGTTATCATAAGGCAGTCGCACACCAGCAACTTCAGAGAGAGCCCGTAGTATCTTCCAATCATCCCTAGCATCGCCAACTGTTGGAACTGCAGGCAAAGTCTGTTGTGTGCAGCCTTCTGTGTTTTCATATGTCCCTTCCTTCTCACTGAATGCTGAAGCAGGGAGAATCACATTGGCCCGATATACACCACGATCACCATGATGCCCCTGGTAAACCACAAAGGCATCTTTTGGAATCTTGTCCAAGTCCGCGTCATCAGCACCCATCAAATATACGAACTTGGCAGTCTCAATGCTTTGGTTCGACTCTGGAACAAGCCCAAGGTCAAGAGCTGCAGCTTGGGCAGCATTATGAAGTAATACATTGAATCCATTCCAGTCCGGCCTCACAACATTTCCCTTCTTGGCAATGGCCTCAACTACCGAAAAAACTGCATCCTTGTCCTCTCGCTCGAAAAGCCCAGCACCAACAATTATGACTGGGTTTTTGGCATTTGATATAGTTGAAAAAAAGGGGTGGCGACCCTCAACGATTTCAAGAAGAGTCTGAGGACCTGTGCCAAGATGCTCATAATCATAGTTGAAGTCAGCTGGAGGACCAACATAACCAACCTTAGCATTGCTAGCTCGGACAGTCTTTCGGATTCTAGCATTCACCATAGCAGCTTCTACCCTTGGCTGCCAGCAAGTTTTAAAACAATAATCATTTAATGTAATGAAAAAGCAGCCACACAACAGGATGAATAAGCAAAACTACTCACTCCATCCATCCATAACATTTGCAAAAGAAAATAGAAAAGATGAAAAATGCGAAAAGAAAATCAACCTAAAAACAACATATTAAATCATCACATACAGAATTAATATTCACATTAATCAATAGCTTTCAAAACGATATGCATGCTTAGTTAAATACTTGCAAAACTAAACGCACATTACGCAAATTTGGTTTCAGACTATAGGAACAAGGAAAGAGTACATGAAATTCCAATACAGAGAAAGTAGCAAGAAAAGATTACGTAATAATTAAAGAGGAAAAGGGGTATAGAATCTTAAAGAGTCTGTTTATTTGTCAAGGACTTTTCCCGTTCCCATAACAATGTCTTTTTCCATTTATTTATTTTCATTTCCATCGGAAAAGTAAAAGGAACGCAAAACCATTTTCGATTTGGTTAATACTGAAAATAGTCTGCTGTATAGAGATGCAACTAATTTTGCATAATCTTTAGTACCTACAAAAAAATTTATTATATCAAAACCAATGATGTCATTAATGAGTTTTCAAAGTTGAAAATAAGGAACACTCACTACCATTTTATAGAGTATATTGCCTATAACATCTCTAAAATTACGATTATCATATGTTGTCACTAGTTCAACAAAAATATCATACACAAGTTTCATTAAAATAAGGTAATTAAATATATAGTAATACAATACTAACTATTTTATATCAAACATATATTACATTTCTTAAAATTGAGGTGAAAAACCAAATAGACTTTTAGGATATAAAACAAATTTAAAAATATTTCTCAGAAAAGAATATAGAAATTTATAGTTAATTTTGACTGAATTTGAAATTTCAAAATCTTGTACAGTTATTTATTAAATAATTTATTTAACAAATACAAACTTTTCAAACCATACAGCTATTGTAAGAAAATATAGAAAACAAGTTTTGGGCCTTTTGCAAATCTAACAAAAATTTAAAATTAAAAGATAAGTGGCCAACTGTTCCCAGTTTTCCAAATAGAAAAATGTTCATTTGCATTAAAAAAATTTATTTTTCCCATTTTCCTGCAAAAGAATTTGGAAACTTATTCTAGTATTCCACGAAAAATAAGCCTTAATTAACATTACATAAAAAAACAGAAGGAAACATGTCAATGAAAAAACTAAAAAATGTCACCAAAATTAGGTTAAATTTGGAAAATTAAATATTAAAACAGATAAGGTGCCCTCCCAATTTGTGTGTTAATTATGAAAGAAATTTTCTTCGCCCAAAACAAGCATTATGGACTTGCACTAATCTGAGTTAACAACTATAATCCAGCACTTATGCACTCCAAAGATTAAAAATGTTAGTGTATTACCTGTGTACCAACCAAAAGGAAAACGTCCGCTTTCTCAAGACTACTAATGCCAGTATTCATAATGTACCCAGATCGTAGATCAGCATTTGGGCTTGGGCCATTTCCTTCACACCACACATTGTTTGACCCCATTCTGTTTAAGAAATCTTTCAGAGCAATCATGGATTCGGCATCAGATAACCGACCGGCAATCCCAACAATTTCTTCTGGTTTAACTTGATGGACAATCTCAGCAACCACAGTTAAGGCATCATGCCAGCTAACAGCCTTAAAACGACCATCAGATCCACGAATCATGGGATCATTCAATCTCTGCCTCTTAAGTCCATCATAACAGAAACGAGTCTTGTCTGATATCCATTCTTCATTTATGTCCTGAAATAACACCACTTGCGTGAACATGTCATTATAACAAATAACAAGTAGGAGCACAAAATAAAAAGGAATAAATCATTTGACTTGTCAAATTTCTTCTTTACCAAAACAAGGTTGCATAATATGCAAATAAAAGTCAGGAAAGAGACCAGACAATGTTCAAACAAAATAACAAAACAATGAATCTAAAAATCCGAGAAATCCCTCTATGAGCACATAAAAAAGATGTACATTGTCGGTAAAGAATAAGGCATAGCCAAACATCATCTTGCCATTCTATAAGAACCTCAGGTAGCTCTTACCAGTAACAGATCAGGTATAAACCAGGTAAGTAGACTATATGAGTCTAGTAGACAGCTTCAGTTCAAAAGTTCTCAAAAGTTTTATAGTTGGATAGTCCATGAGCAGCCCAAGGAGATGCATGCAATCAGCCTATCTAGCTTTGACATATTGAACTGAAAAGATAATCTATTTGGATTAGCTATGTCTTATTCGTGCTATCAAAATTTTGGGGTTCATGTGGAGGTAAGATGAAAAACAAATAGATTTGGACAATAACCTGACCATTCAATTTGAACGAGTTTTATCCTTGTGTGATGCAGTTGATAACTCCTTACTCTTTAACAATACAAATAACTTTTTGGTCCTAATATCTATTCTCGAGTTTCTTCCTAGCCTTCTCTGAATTCCATACATCAACTCTTGTTTTTGAAGTATCTCTATATCTTATCCAGGTCCTGGTTATAAAATATCTCCCATTTTGATGTAAGCAAAATTTTGGTCCTTGGGTGAAATTAATACCTAATTTCTCAACTAACTATACAGAGAGCAAGCAAAGATATATGAAAAGGGATCAACACTTCTTCATCAACATTCTTTATTAGAATATCTATTATACTATAACTGGGGAATTGAAACTGCTGTTAGCCAAGACATTTTTATTTAATCCTGTACGTGGGGTGAGATCCTGCTCCTTGACAGAACATATTTCCTCACTTTTAGAAATATATATAATTGATACCTATGATTCAATACTATAACTTGTTATCATTCAACTAAATGCCTAAGTACAATTTAGGCTCAACTAAGTGCCTAAGTACAATATAGGCAACCTGAGTCATGGATTGCTTTGGGAATGAGATCACGAGCCTGAATCATAGGTTAGGATAGATCATCATAGGCTCAAGCAAACTTCTTCTAAACAACAAGCAGAAAGTTTTCAAGCATACTTTTCAATGTTGTAATTTTTCAGAAGTGATGGAGAAGAAGGCCCAGACACTGATATATCACAGTAGATACATACTAAATTGCTTTCTACATTGTATAAATGAATAGTTTTAACTCCCATTGACATTTGACAGTGAATTTCAGCAGAAACCTAGAATGATTTTTAAACTGGTATATGGCAACCCAAACGCTATGGGTAGAAAAGTGCAAACCACAGGTTCCATGGTCCAAGATTAATCAAAGGCAATAATCTATTCCATCCCCCTGCCACTCCAACACACACACATACCACAACAATTCCCGTACTTGCTGAACAGATGACAAAACATTGAACCCTCTTCACCACAAAAGCAGTGCCTTCACCGCACAAGGGAACTATGAATTATAAAAGGTGCAATTTAGTAGTTCATTTGGCACCACCACAAAATTTACCTCATTCAACCTTGGAATAATGCGCATAACCTCTGGACCCCTACTATCTATCCGAATGTTTGATCCAACTGCATCAGTAACATCGATACTCTCAGTTCCTTTCAATTCCCAATTTCGGGCTTTAAACGCAAAAGGCTTGGAGGTTAGAGCTCCCACGGGACATATGTCAATCACATTTCCAGAAAGTTCACTTGTCATAAGCTTCTCAACATAAGTCCCAATTTCTTCTCCACTACCACGGCCTAACATGCCAAGATCCTGCACGCCAGCAATTTCACTTGCAAACCTGACACACCTGTACCATATAGAAAATACAACAAGAAATCATGTGTCAAAGAGAAATATAACCATGTTACATAAAAACCATTGAACAAAATATTTCAAGAATTTCTTCTACTGAAGAGTGTTGCTAATTAATACTTATCATTTATTCAAAACTTGGCAGTACTCAAAGATATTGACAGAAAAAGCAATAGTCATCACAATTTTCTGTTAATTTCAAAAACATGAGTAGAGGTAGGCCTGGGAACCCGAAAGTACACTAAAATTACATCACAAAAAATATATGCTTGTGCACGCTACCCCAAAGCAAAAGCCCTTGTTTGATCTGATAGCACTTGGAACTACTACGTGATAACCATCAAGAGCATTCCTCATAGACATATAGATAGAATCATTAACCTCATTCCTCATAGGATAACTGAATTTCAAAGAAATCAAACTTCAACTAATTTCAAGCAAAGCAAATGGGTCAACAAAAATAAACGTTTTGTTGCCTCCCCAAACATACATACATAAAAGGAATTATAAACTCCCTGCCAACTGTTGCAGCTTATGTCCAAAGAAGATATCAAGAAATAGTTTTATCTCTAGACTATAACCTTTTATAAAGCATTGAAAAAACAAAACAATCTATAAATAGAACAAAATAGTGTTAAGTTCTCTGTCTGAACAGCTAATAACTTCAAGCCAACTATGAAAATAGGGAAACTTCTCTCACCAGACAAGTTGGGCCAACCAATACACTGTTTAAGATCTCTTTTACATCATTCTTTTTCCAAAAATTACATCCTCAAATTTGACAAACATGGGTTAAAGAGAACACAAAACAAACACTGAGCACCAAACAAACGATATATCTCATAAGAAAGAGACCGACAAATTCAAACCTTGTACACTGGATACATCTAGTCATCACAGTCTTCACTAAAGGACCAAGATTCTTGTCCACAACTGATCTCTTTACTTCAGTGAAGCGGCCACGATCAGATCCAAATGCCATGGACTGATCCTGAAGATCGCATTCTCCACCTTGATCACATATTGGACAATCAAGTGGATGATTCATGAGAAGAAACTCCATCACACCTTCGCGTGCCTTCTTTGCGAGGGGTGTATCAGTTTTAATCTTCATTCCTTAAAAAAAATCAAAATCCTCAAGTAAATAGGCAAATCGAATCAAACCCAAAAGGTAAATTATACATAGTGTGAGTTACTAAAGAAACCTCAACCAGAAAATCGACAG
>JAOQMR010000002.1:13815790-13836484 GCA_027563865.1 Erythroxylum pelleterianum | reverse complement strand
GTCTTACATAACTTGAACAAGAAGACGCGACACCACCAAAGCACGACAGACGGACGGCGGAGAAGCACGACACCACCTCTTCCTCTTCCTCTTCTTCAGTTTCTTCATTTCCATTTTCTTCTTGTATAACGTCCTTTTCTTTTCCCCTAGAGCTTGAAGGCCTAGAACTAGAAGCTTAATCGGCAGAAAGAAATAGCGGCCGCTATTTCCGCGATCTGCCGCAAATCGCGGCCGCTTTAGCGCCGCTTTTGCCGCGACGCCAAACCGCTCTGCTACAAGGTGGTCTGGAGCGGGTTGGTGCCGCTCCGCGCCGGAGCGCCGCGATCGCGCGCTATTAACTACTATGGTTATTACGCCTTGAATAAGTCTGCCCAATGAAGGAGTCTGTAACAGACAAACATTAAAAAGTTAATAAACCAACCATTTATCATTGATACACAAGTGTACAAACAAAGTCAACAGTTCATCATATCATCATTCAACATCACATAGCCTGTTTGAAGACAAGGCAAATCCTAGCTCCACAAAAACGGTGAGCCCGAAAGTGACAAGTCACAACCAAAAAATTACAGTCCACTACAAGTAATGGCAGAAGCAAAAATAGTTAAGCTAGAAGCATTGTTACCATATAATAGTGTACCATAACCTCCTAATTAAGAAATAAAACATAAAGTCAGATTTCATCATCTAACAGGCTTTTCACATAAGCTTGTTTCTGGTCTGAAGTTAAACCCCAGAAAAGATTCCCAGCATGAGCATTCTTTGAGAAGATCCTTGCAATCCTAACAACTTCTTCAGTGGAGAAACTCAAATTCCCAAGTTCTTCACCTAGCTTAGCTCCAAATTGTCCTACAATGGTATCAACAATGATCTTAGCATTATCTCTACTATTGTCAATGGCACGAGCAAATGAGGCAGCAAGACTTTTTAATACTTCAATATCCCTCATCTTCCTTTTCCCTTTATTTTGTTGGTTACCTTCAGTGTTGTTGGGAGAGGCGACGGAACCAATGAGATGGGCTGAAGCAGTTGGAGCAGGAATGGCCGATGGGGCAGCAGGAGCTGGTGCATCACCTTCAGTTTCATCTGTCTCAAGCTGAGCAACAGCATCTTGAGCTCCTACACAAGTAGCTCTGTCTTTCCTAAAGACAAACTCAAGTCTAGGGTAAAGCGGGAAAGGCTTTCCCTGAGCGTAATAGCTGTTGGGTATTTATGAAAAAAAAAACCAGAAAACTTTAGCATGACAAACATATTATTATTAGGATGCTTCTATAAACAACCAACAAATTAAAAAAAAAAAATTACCCTCATCCATTCTTCCAGTACTTGTTTGCTGTCAACCTCAACGCATTGCTTGCTTTCATTCCAACCAAACCCACTGCAGTTCAACATGTCCAAGGCTGTCTGATATTTATCCTTCAACATCTTGTGCTTATTTTTGATATGCCTCTTGTCAATGCCACAATCAGGAAACTTCTCTACTATCATCCTAGCAAGAAGTTGGAAAGTACTAGGCTTAATTTGCCATTATTAGCTCTGTGACCAGCAACAACTGCCTCCTCCATGAAGGTCACAAATGCTTCTGTTTCATCTGAAGTCCAAACTCTTGACATGAAGTCCGGACTCTTGACATTGCATCTAACAAAGAGCGTTTGGACTTCAGATAAAACATAAGCATTTGTGACCTTCATGGAGGAGGCAGTTGTTGCTGGTCACAGAGCTGATAATGGGCAATTTAAGCTTGGTACTTTCCAACAACTTGCTAGAATGATGGTAGCGAAGTTTCCTGATTGTGGCATTGATAAGAGGCATATCAAAAATAAGCATAAGAGGTTGAAGGACAAATATCAGACAGCCTTTGACATGTTGAACTGCAGTAGGTTTGGTTGGAATGAAAACAAGTAATGCGTTGAGGTTGACAGCAAACAAGTGCTGGAAGAACGGATGAGGGTAATTTTTTTTTTGTTAGTTGTTTATAAAAGCATCCTAATAATAATATGTTTGTCATGCTGAAGTTTTCTGATTTTTTTTTTCCAGAAACACCCCAACAAGTACTACACTTCGGGAAAGCTTTTCCCGCTTTACCTTAGACTTGAGTTTGTCTTTGGGAAGGACAAAGCCACTAGTACAGGAGCTCAAGATGCTGCAGATGTTGTTGCTCAGCTTGAGACTGATGAAATTGAAGGTGATGCACCAGCTCCTGCTGCCCCATCAGATCCAGTAGGCCAATCGACCACTCCTGCTCCAACTGTTTCAGCCCATCTCACTGGTTCTGTCGCCTCTTCCAACAACACAGAAGGGAACCAACAAAACAAAGGGAAAAGGAAGATGAGGGGCATTAAAGTGTTAGAAAGCCTTGCTGCTTTATTTGCTCGTGCTATTGACAATAGTAGAGAGAATGCTAAGATCATTGCTGATGCCATTGTAAGACAATTTGAAGCTAAGCTAGGTGAAGAGCTTGGGAATTTGGGTTTCTCCACTGAAGAAGTTGTTAAGACTGCAAGGATCTTCTCAAAGAATGCTCATGTTGGGAATCTTTTCTGGGTTTAACTTCAGACCAGAAACAGACTTATGTGAGGAGCCTGCTAGATGACAAAATCTGACTTTATATTTTATTTCTTAATTAATAGGTTATGGTACACTATTATATGGTAATGTAAGATGGTAACAATACTTCTCGCTTAACTATTTTTGCTTCTGCCATTACTTGTAGTGGACTATAATTTTTTGGTTGTGACCTGTCACTTTCGGGCTCACCGTTTTTGTGGAGATACTAGCTTCATAGTAGCTTAACAGGAAAGCTACGATGTGCATTGTCTTCAAACAGCCTATGTGATGCTGAATGATGATATGATGAACTGTTGACTTTGTTTGTACACTTGTGTATCAATGATGAATGGTTGGTTTATTAACTTTTTAATGTTTGTCATTTATGTTCGTGTATGAATGATGAGGATATAATTCATTTTCAGGTACTTAATTATGGGCAAATACAACTTCTATGTTGTATTTGTTAGACGTCAAGTAGGTAATTTTACAAATTGGGATGATGTTAAATTGGCAACTGAGAGGTTTCCTAATGCTAGATTCAAGGGGTATCAGACTTTGGTTAAAGCACAGAGTGCTTATGTCATGGATCCAAATAGGCGGACTCGTCGAAATGAAGAAATTGTTCCTACCACCAATGAACCCTCATCGATACCGAATCAACTTTCACTTCCAACAAATGAACAACTAAATGAAGTGGCAACTTTGAAAAAAAAATGGCATGGAGTCAAGGATTTTTACTCATTGCCATGGAGTCATTTTGGGTATTATTGTTAAGGACATTCTTAATAAAATATAAGGCTTGAATGTATCTTTAACCTATTATGTAATTAATTCCATGAATGCTTAGATGTTTTACTAAATTATTATGTACTAAAATTTCTAACTTGTAAGATTTTTTTTACCTATGACGTAATTAATTCTATGAATACTTAGATGTTTTATTAAATTATTATGTACTAGAATTTCTAACTTGTAGGATTTTTTTTATTCAATAACTCATTTCATTTAATTTTTAGATTTCTCATTTCATTAAATATTTAGGTTTCTCATTTTATTTCATCGTAATTAAAAAATTACAAATACAATTAAAATAAATATTGATACAATTATAAAAAATATTTAACGTAATTCATGTTATTGTTAATTTGTACGAATTTTTTGCTATTCAATAGCTCATTTCATTAAATTTTTATGTTACTCATTTTTTAAATTCCTTATTTATGAATACAATTAAATTACTAATACAAATCATTCGTTTTAAAATAATCAATAAATTATATATTTCCAATCATATTATACTGCAGGGGTACTTTAGTCATTGACACTGTTTTTTATGTTATGTCAACTGCAACCAAATACATTTCTGTCCTCGAGACGAACACAGTTTTATCTATTTTGTCTATCACAACCAAACACCTCATTGTCTCCAAATTTTTGTTCTGTTCTGTCTTCAAATTTTTGTTTCGTTTCGTCTCAACATACGGATCACAGTAACCATACGTAGCATAAAAGAATGGTATAAACACCCAAGGAATGACACCTACATTCTTGTCTGTGTCTAGTGTCATTAATATCAATTTAAACTGTGTATAGGTATAAAGAAACTTTCAATCATCTTGCTCCACTCTAATTTCTATGTCAGTCATATTCAAATTTGTATTGTTTAAGTCCTCTTACATGACCTAATTTTCAACGTAGGCCATGCCCTTAAAAGCATCAGGATTTGTACGACATAAAACCAACCACGAAATTCCTACTTATCATTACATTACATTTAATGATAGAGGGTACGCCTAGTCCCAGTTTAGATTGTCATATAAGTTTCCACAAGGGTCAAAGTCAATTTTTAGGATCTATGAGGGCCAATATGTGCTACGACCCTTTTTAAGGTCCTATATGGCAAGCTAAACCAGCCCTTGGCACAGTCATATCCATAACTGCAATGTCAACTGAAACCAAGTTAGATTATATATGTTTGACAACTAATAATGTTCATGAAATAGTTGATACTGAAAAATTAAAGCATCTATAACTTAGATAAGAAAAACTCAACTAGGAGGATGGAAATAAGAGCAGGGACAAAGTATGATGTCCAAAGTTTGCTTTTGCCCTTGGGACTATCATTTTAGGGTGCAGATAGATGGTTGCTTTTCAATAAAAAAGGGTGGTGCAGCAGTTTATGAACAACTAAAAGGGCAATCCTCAAGTTTGGTACACCATATATGCAAAACTCCAAATTCTAGTACCATTCTTGTTACAGCCAACATTAAAAAGAAAAGGTGCTTTTTGCAGTGAGATGAAAATACAAGGATGATAAAAATGGCATGAACATTTTTCTGCTTTCAGAAGGAAATTGGACAGGCACCAAGCTCTCAAGTTTTATGTAATGTCTCACACCAATGTTTACTCATCACTAGATGCATTCCAAAGTCTTATTATCTCCAGCATAATTTTGGAAGAAACATTTTTTAATGCTCACAAAGAGGATAAAATTGAACAATAGATATATGGTCTGACAACCCAGGTATTCATGAAAGTCAGAACCCTCCACACCCAAAAAGAGGCATATTTTGGGGACAAAAGATAACCTGAGAACTCTAGAACTCTCAAATATTTAAGATGGTCAGACTCACTTCAATCAGTTATGCAAACATCTGAATCATAAAAAAAAGATCTAAGCCAAGAACTTCTCAACCTTCAGGTAAGGTTGTGTCATAATGTGTTCTTGTTGATCTAACATTATCAAGAATGTTAATAGGCCATTTAGAAATAGAAATATAAGGGAAATGCATATACTGTTTAGTTTCAAGATAATACATTAGATTAAACAAAGACTACAAGGAAAAGATTGCAGTCATCAACTCACTCGGGCAATTATGGGGTGCAGAGATTCGAATCTTTTGACATGTAGGACAAAATTATAAAGATAAAATTTACCAAGATGCATCAGGCATTCATGCTTGTGACAAATGGGCAAAAATATCCACCACTCAAGGCACAATAATTGTTTAGAGCCTCTTGCCTAACATATCACTGTTTATGAGGGATAAGTTGCACAATACAATTAAAAGTTTGAAATTTACAAAAGCATGAATTATGGAAATCCTAAGAGTCAAAGAAAGAACGTAAAGCAAAAAAAAATTCTTTTTTAATGTAGGCATTACCTGATCAAAATCTACAAGGAGGAGCTTCCCAACTCCTGACCTCAATAACATTGATGCAGCATGAGTTCCAACACCTCCAAGGCCAATGACAACAACGTAGGATCTAGTTACTTTCCTTTGAGACTCGAGGCCAAAAAACTGAATGTTCCTAACAGCAGCACAGAAGTTACAAACATTAAGAATTTGAGAACTAAGCTCACCAGATTATTAGTCTCAAAATGAAATCTAAAAGATCATGTAACCTATGTTCTGGATACCACAAAAACAAATTAAATATAAACAAACTGGTCACTGATAAAGAGAAGGTCAAATGCATTTAATCAAATATCACTTCAACATCTCATGCACATAAATGTGTGATATATGATTTGTAAACTTTTGTTTCAAACACACAGAAAGGTGAACCAGCTAGAGAACCAAGCCACAGACACATTTGATAATGCCACTGAAAGCAATACATAAACTTGACACTGAAGACTAGATACTATCTTACAGAACTTCTAGACTTCAAGACCATCTGTGTATATATTCAAAGAAAATGAAAAGAGAAGTTCGAGACACTTTATTATGATAAAAAGAACTTTTTAAAAACTACAATACTGTCAATAAGAAAGGAGAACATAAAAGTTCCAAATACTTGAAAGTTACCATGCTTAACTATTGCATGAATGACAACCACAACAAATTTGAATAGTGTTAACTGAAATACATACTAGGTGAAAATAAAAAATATTGACATGCAGCATCAATTTAAAGATATTTAAAGGAAAATGAAGGAATTGGAGTCTGCAATAGAGGATGCTTAATGCTGGCCAGAGAAAGAGGCCAGAGCAATCTTTGAACTAATAATACATTTGTATAAACTGGGACAATACATTTACTTTACCTGGTCAGTTGTTCAGAAACAATTTCATCTTGTAGGAGGTCTATATCTGGCATCCTATTGTTCCTAACTTCAGGAGCCACCACATCATTTGTAAAAGGAATCTCAGATACTGTATTCCCTATAGGTGAAAAGAGTCTAAAAATCATCATTTTTGCCCTGTTCTGAGTAAATAAATCAAGGGAAATGACTGGTTAATCACTGCTTATGGGCACGTTTTCTTTTCTGCCAAAAATCACCCTGGAATGTTTCTAGATAAGAAACAATGTGGAAAACCAACATCTTCAGACAGATGTCTTATTTGTAAATATAAGACATCTTTTCTGTAGAAAATCAACCCGGCATGTTTCTAGATAAGAAACAATGTGGAAAACCAACATCTTCAAGCAGATGTCTTATCTGTAAATGTAAGTTGTAGTCTACAACATTCAAACTACAAGCAAGAATATGTCAAGGCAGAGTTTGAAGAGTATAACGCCTCAACTTTTCTATCATTTTGTCAGCTAATTCCTAAACTTTCAGCTTCAATTTACCGTGGTATGAGATATGATCATGGTGAACTTCCAAGATTGACCTACGTGATCAACTAAATTTTTTTAAAAAAGTAACTGTTTTTGTTTGAATTAATATATAATAATGATCTTATGAAAACTGATTTTCCTCAAAAGAAGTGTAAACATTATATTCACCAATACACAACCCGTGCTAGTTTGAATCATGCAAAAAGAATAGTAACAGTTGAATTTTCATGAGCAGAAAGTAAAATCCAATTGCATTTCACCTTTGTTTCCTTCTTCTCTTCTTCAAATATAATTCAATAATAGCACATAAAGCAGTGATTTTTCGTTCCCAACTATCCTGACTAGGGACTACACTGACATTGTAGGACAAGGAAATAGGTGAAACACCAAAAGAGGTAGCTACAAATCACAAGGAACTAGGGACTACACTGACATTGAACGACAAGTAAATAGGTGAAGTGCTAAAACAGGTAGCTACAAATCATAAGGAATCAAATATTCAGAGAAAACTGGAGTTCCATAGAGAATGCAATCAAAGTTGTTAATTAGTTCACAAAAGTATGGTATATATACACGTCAATTAATAAGCGCCATACCATTCAATCGGGTATTAGCATGTTTAGTGGACTGGCTCGCTATAATCCTGTAGAAGATGCGAATCAATCAGAAATTACCACAAAAGGAAAAGACAATAATAGAAATCAAGTTTAGGAACCGGGAATAGATTAAGCGTAGAAGCTGCTGATGAGTAGCGTTGTTAAGAGAAATGCAACAGTAGAGAAGAGAGAGGATGGGGAGAAAGTGGTAGAAAACGAAAATGAAAATGGTTGGGCAACAGAAAGAGCGTTGAGTAAGAAGAAAGACGGGAAGTGACTTACCTAGGAAGAAGCTTGAGCAAACATAAAGTGGAAAAAGAACCCACAAGAGCTCCAGCTCCAACCAAAGCCAAGCATTTCAGTTTCTCCTCCATCACCACCACCTTATTCAAACGCCTTTTCTTTTCTTTTCTTTTCTCGCCGTGTCAATTTTCACAGTTGCTAAACAAAAAGCGTCGCTTTATCGATCAATGACTAACAAAACGTCCCATAGCCCAGCCCGACCCGATCCGACCCGATCCGATCCGATATAAATTAAAAATGAAGTTTGGTTGTAACTAAGAATTTATTTGAATGAAGAGAGAAAATAAATTATTTTAAATAATAATACATAGCAAGTTTCTAGGGGTTTTAGGGACACACTCACGCCCGCAGACACATACACACAGCGAAGAGGAAGAAGAAGAGGAAGCAGAGAAAATGGGTTTCGCATTGCAACCGTACGGTATACAATCGATGTTGAAGGAAGGGCACAAGCATCTATCAGGACTTGACGAAGCAGTTCTCAAGAACATTGATGCCTGCAAGCAGCTCTCCTCCATCACTCTCACTTCCCTCGGCCCTAACGGTACGATATCTCTGTCTTCTTCTTTTCTTTTACTTCATCAATATTATAGGTTTGTTTGTATGCATCAAGGAATTAGACTTTGAGATTATTAGGGTTTGTTTGATAATTGATTACACAGGTAAGAATAAGATGGTTATTAATCATCTGGACAAGCTTTTTGTTACCAATGACGCCGCCACTATCGTAAATGAACTGGAAGTTCAACACCCTGCTGCCAAAATTTTGGTCTTGGCTGGCAAGGCCCAGCAGGAGGAAATTGGGGATGGAGCTAATCTCACTATTTCATTTGCCGGTCAGCTTCTTCAAAACGCTGAAGAGCTTATCAGGATGGGTCTGCACCCCAGTGAAATTATCAGTGGATATTCCAAAGCGATCAACAAGGTTAGGTTTTTTCTTATTACATTTTTTCATGCGTTTCCTCACTTGCATTGGTTATTTTCTTATTCCTTTTTCCCTTCAGACTGTTGAAATATTAGGAGATTTGGTGGAGCTTGGTTCGGACAAAATGGATGTTAGGAAAAAGGAGGAAGTTGTTTCTCGAATGAAAGCTGCTGTTGCAAGCAAGCAATTCGGACAAGAAGACATTCTATGTAATCTTATTGCTGATGTAAGTTCATCCAAACGAATTCTTTTATCCCAAATCTTGGTCTGAGTTTAATAATATGTTTTGTTTCTGTGTGTGTTGTAGGCATGTATCCAGGTCTGTCCCAAAAACCCAGCCAATTTTAATGTGGATAATGTGCGGGTTGCCAAGCTCGTCGGAGGAGGTTTACATAATTGTACTGTAGTGCGAGGAATGGTTTTGAAAGGTGATACTGTGGGTACTATAAAAAGGGTAGAGAAGGCAAAGGTGTGTGCTTCATTTTGTTCACTTGTTTCTTTTAAGTTTGGCCTAATATTTGCACCTAAATCTTATTCTTTCTCTCCTATTTTGTATATCTTCATAATAGCTTTTATTTATATCTTAATAAAATCTATATTTGATGGCCCAAATTCTGTTTCTTCTAGCATTGGGATATGACTTGTTCCCTTTTATCATTCTAAATCTTATCACCTCGATAGTGTGTTGGGAAACAGGAGTGGTTTGTGCACATGCAAGTTTGGCTTTTTCATGGATAGTGGTTGTTCTGTGAATAGAAAATAAAATGTAAATTTTTTGGGTGTTCTTTTATTTTATATTGTTATTTTGGAACTATTTATTCTGGATTTTTCCCCTCTTGTTCTGTACTTTTGTAGGTTGCTGTGTTTGCTGGTGGTGTTGATACCTCAGCAACTGAAACCAAGGGAACTGTCCTCATTCACAGTGCTGAACAGGTATAACTTAGGGATATTCAGTATTTATTGGTTTTTTGCTTATCTGTTCTCTTTCCTGATTTCCTTGATTTGATTATTAGCATTTTTTTGCGGCTATATTGATTTTATACTTTGGCATTGCAGCTAGAGAATTATGCTAAAACTGAAGAAGCTAAAGTTGAGGAGCTCATCAAAGCAGTTGCAGATTCTGGTGCCAAAGTAATTGTCAGTGGACAAGCTGTCGGAGAGATGGCATTGCATTTCTGTGAACGTTATAAGTACATCAAATTTCTATGTCTCTCTAAATTTGTTTCACCTTTTTGTTTCTTTTGAATTTTGATTATCTTTGCTATGAATGTGCACATTAATGTTCTATATGACAATTAATGCAGAAGGAAGGCCTTGTTTTTGGATTGTTGACCTCTTTATCTGTTGCTTTGGGTTTTTGACAACTTTCCTTTCAAATTTCTTACTTGCAGGCTAATGGTTTTGAAGATCAGCTCAAAGTTTGAACTAAGAAGATTTTGCCGCACTACGGGTTCAGTTGCTCTCGTAAGTCATCTCATGTTCACTTGTGGAGAGTCCTCTGAGTTATTTCCTAATTTGCTTCTTTCTTCTTACAACAGTTGAAGCTCAGTCAGCCAAGCTCAGATGACTTGGGATATGTGGACTCTATTTCAGTTGAGGAAATTGGAGGTGCTAGGGTATGCTACAATACTCACTGTAGTTGCAGTCATTTACTGACTACCTGTGGATCCTGCTGTCCTTTCTCTGACCATATTTCTTGTCTAGGTAACCATTGTGAGGAATGAAGAAGGTGGAAATTCTATCTCCACTGTGGTTCTGCGAGGAAGTACTGAGAGTATATTGGATGACCTTGAAAGAGCTGTTGATGATGGAGTTAACAATTACAAGGTAATTGTTGTTAAATACATGTCTGGAGGTTTCTTGTTCCTCCTTTGCAAATATTTTGAGCTTGTGGTAGTTGAGGCGGTCTTTTTCCTTCTTTGATCAACTGTTTTTGGTATAAATTTGAGGAAGTTGTAACTGATACTCTCTTTATATACCTTATGCTCAGGCAATGTGTAGGGACAGCAGGATAGTACCAGGAGCTGCAGCAACTGAAATTGAGTTGGCTAGAAGACTGAAGGAGTTCTCATTCAAGGAAACAGGGTAATTTATCCCCCAAATTCCTCTCTTTAACTTCTTGGTTTTCCCCATCTTTTTCCTCCCTTCGTTTTAGCATATTTTAGATTCTACACGTGTCTTGAGCTCCTTAGGTTTCAGATGTATAGTAAAACTTATTGTTTGAGTTTGAGAGTGTTACTTGAATGAATTGCCAATATGTTGTTTTCATTTTTCCTACAGGTTGGATCAATATGCTATCGCAAAATTTGCTGAAAGCTTTGAGATGGTACCTAAAACACTGGCTGAGAATGCTGGTCTTAATGCGATGGAAATCATATCTTCTCTATATGCTGACCATTCATCTGGAAATACTAAAGTTGGCATTGACTTGGAGGAAGGTGTTTGTAAGGATGTGTCGTCTATGGGCATTTGGGACCTTTATGTCACAAAGTATGTTCTGATCTAATATGTTTTGCATTTTATGATCATCTTTCCGTTAATGGACTATGATCTTTTAGCTTCTGCAAGATATTATCCTGGGTTTGGTTTGGTACCATCTTTTCAATGTTGATTCATTGCTCTTTCACTTGAACAGCTGAAATCTGTTATTCTATGTCTGGATCACGTGTGCTCTGCATTATACTGAGCGTTGACAAATAACATGTGTTTTATTATCCTCTTGAACAGCTGAAATCTGTTACTGTACGTCTGGATCGCATGTGCTCTGAATTATACTGGTTCATTAACAAATGACGTGTTCTGTTTCCTCTACCCCTGCCATTAGTTCTTAGTCATCGTTGCAGTACTTGCCCATGGTCTATTATGTCACTAATGATATATTGTTGTGGGCATTGCTGCCGGTATATGTATGTGTATCTTATGTTGTGGCATTTTTCATTCTACAATTATGAATATTTCACCAGTTAGCATGGTATTTATGTAATTTTTACTGGTTACTCAGACTTATTAGTTTTCCCCTTTTCTTCTTGGGAATATTCTGCTTCTATTTGCAGTAGTTTCTTACAATTTCGTGTAAACCCTTTGCAATTCTCATCAATATAACTTTTATTGCAGGTTTTTTGCTCTGAAATATGCTGCTGATGCTGCCTGCACTGTATTGAGAGTAGACCAGGTATTTTCTTTTCTTGAAACTTGTTGCTCAAACTACTCTTTGACGATTTTGCTTCATTATGCATTGTTTTCAGTTCAAGTAATCACAAAACCAGAAACTAATATGAATGAGTTTTTGGTTGACTTAACTTTCTGCACTTTGTTGTGCAGATCATTATGGCAAAGCCTGCAGGTGGTCCCAAGAGAGATCAACCTGCAGGGATGGATGAAGACTAACTTCTTGGTGAACTTGTTCTTCTTTCCCAGCCAGTATGTTTTGCTTGGTTTTTCGTCTTCCGTTGCACTACGATGCTAAAAATGCACTCACTCAAGTTTTGTTTGCGGTTATAAAAATGTTAGACTATTAATGCTTGTAAATTTCGCTTGGAATCCAACTTCATGTGATGAACAGTTTTTAGGGGTGAGAATTTTCTTTGGCTTTGTTCTCAACGCTTATTATCGAGTTTTGCATTGAGTTGCTTATCATGCGAAAGAGAAACCGGTTCTGTTCATTGAGGAATTACC
Source organism: Erythroxylum pelleterianum (assembly GCA_027563865.1). NCBI lineage: Eukaryota > Viridiplantae > Streptophyta > Magnoliopsida > Malpighiales > Erythroxylaceae > Erythroxylum > Erythroxylum pelleterianum. The sequence continues at coordinate 13,823,867 of JAOQMR010000002.1, read as the reverse complement.
TCTTAGCCGATCATTTATTCGTTCATGCATTCCCATGGTAAACTTATCGAACTAGTTCTCAAAAAATAGAACTAGTAAATATAGTTTATGAAATTAATTTTTAATGATCTTATTTTGTACGAATATGTCTGATAAGTGAATAAAAAGTAGTCGAGAGCTGTAATTCAGACACAAATTAACAGTTAGAAACTACCATGTTATACTTCATCTCATGCCTTGAATAACAAGAAGTAATATGGTTAAAACATAACCAAGTCTATACATTTACCGAAAGATAATAACATCATGTGCATATATAATATTTATGCCATAACAGAAAAACTGATGATTAAGGTTGGATCCCTTCGCTGGATTAAGCTGATCGAATATGCTGACGCTGTCGGAAATGCATCTGGGCTGCTGTGTTACTCGCTGCTCCGACGGCTGCACTGTTACCATTTTCTTCACCTTTAGTTCTTTCACTAGAACTTGAACTTGCCGATGGAGAAATAAGCAGGTGAACTAGGGAACCGATCAAGCTACTGAAAAGATCAGGAATATAGGAACATGAAACCATGGTTTGCCTCAGATTCATAGCTCAGGTCGGTCAAGTTGATTTGGCAAATTAGTGTTCCTAGTAGGTTATGAAATGAAAGCTTTGCTATATGGAAGACACTGAGGATCATGTATGTAGTCCGATCTGAACATAATAGTCAAAAGGGTACAGAATATCTCATTGCGTGGTTATAAAGTCAATTGATACTCAAGCCAACACGAACTGGCCCACCATTGAGTGGAAATTTGCATGGAATAAGATAACCTTTTCCAAATTTCCCACTGGTGGATCATTAGCTATATGGAAAATATCTTTAATTTATTTTGATCGCAAGGATTAAAAAAAAAAAAAGAGAAAGAAAAGGTTATCATATAAAACTTACCATTACCCTGGTTTTAAACCACAAAAGAGTTTTGCTAGTAAAAATTTTACGGACTGATATGCATGACCAAGGGAGACGTTGCAGAGTCACTCAATTGGTGGAGGAGATTGCAATGGGCATTGAGAATTTCATATGGATTTCTTTTATATGACATTCTTTGGCTGCAATATGCTTATGTTTGTACAGGAATAGGTGTATCCTGAGCTGATCTTGAATGATAACCGATAACTGCTGTGGTGTGCAAGCAATAGACCTGAATATAGGGTTGTTCCGCTCCTGTCAAATGTCGGATACAAGATAAGCTAGAGTTGTACGTATTAACTAGACTAGACATCAACATCACCTTCCTGGGGGAGCTTGAGTTGAACACTCCAATCTATGATATCAGACCAGATTACAGTGGGGTTGGGGATATCGCATTTCATCATGATGAATCTCCTAATTTGATTCCAAAATGTGCAGGAAAAGAAAAGATGATAATGTGATTCGGCATTACTCTTGCACAGGGCACATCAATTAGGGAAGCTTAGAAACCTACCAATGTGGTCCAAAGTAGCGAGTTTAACTTTGAATGCTTGCCAAAGTAGATGAGCAGGTCGAGGGTTAAAGTTCCAAATCCAGACAGCATGAAACCATTGTACCTAGGGATACTCCATTTGGTGTACGCTTCTAGCTGAAGAAGTAGTGAACTGACCAGAGGACGTTAGCCTCCACAGAATCTTGTCAGGTCGCCTGTTAAAGGTGATATTACTGAGAAGTGAGGAGTTACTTATAGGAGGATTCCTGTTTTGGAGTTGTCGATAAATGGTTAAGTCGTGAGCCACATTAGCATTTGTAGGAATAAATCTTGTAAGTGCTTGAAGTTGAGGTCGACTGAAGGGAATAGATTGATTGAGCTACGGATCAAACCAATACTTCATAGTCTCCCCATTACCGAGTTGAAAGTTGCAGGGAATTCTAACCTTGATTGCAGTCGATTTGATTAAGCAAAGTGGTTTTAAGTCTTAGCGAGAGAGTACTTTAGAGATGACCTTGTAAACAGTATTGCAGGAGGCGATGGGTCAGAAATCCCCAAAGCTAGAGGGATTAACACCTTTGGGGATAAGAGTGATGAACGTGTTGTTGATTTCTGTAAGAAGCTTACCATTATTGAAGAATTCCTTGACAACATCGACCACCATTGAATTGGTAATATTTCCAGGTCATGGATGTTGTGCTATCTAATTAATTTGAACATTATTAAGTGATTGGTTGATCTTTCTTAAAGATAAGGACCTGATTTTCCTCGATTGTAAAATCTTATATTAGGCTATACCATATTTAATTCTTCTCATATTTTCAAAAAAATATTTAATTCTTCTATTGAAAGGAATGAGTTATCATACATACACCAAATCTATTTCCGTTGATGACTTGAATTTCTGTTCAATTATATATTAGGTACCATCTAACTTTTCAAGCTCCTCTTGGAAAATGAATTGGGATTTGAACTTTAAATTGAAGCAAAAATGCAAAATATGATATCTTTTGGTTTATATCTTTTATTTGTATAATTGTAACATATTTAATTAAAAATATGTTTTTACTTTATGTATGTTTATTTAATTGACTAACTTATAAGATAAATTCAACGAGATAATTATATTTTACAAGTGAAGTTATAATAAGATAATAATTATGAAATTTATGTTGCAATTTTTGTATTATGGTTAAATTATTTCTAATTATTCTTGTATTAAGATTGTATATTAATATACAAAAAAAACTACTATATGTACATTTATCTTTAATAGGACAACGAATCTCATGGACTAAATTTTATGAATATTTAAACAAATATATTGATACTTATTAGAGAATAAATTATAAAATAAAGAGATTTTTAAGAGAAAACTATCATTACGATGATTAATAAAAGACCCTTTGACTTAAGATCTTCATGGGGTGTTATGTTTTAATACTATCTTTATGAAGTGTTATGTTTTAATACTATCTTTTTATAATATGTTTTGGACTTTTAGTAATTTAATTAAAATTAAATTTTTATTTTAATTAAACTTTAAATAGAATTAATGTTAGTTCTAACTAAATACTAATTGGGTCCAACTAAGATTTAATGTCACAAATTGATCCTTATTTATTATATATCTTATATTTAATTCTAAAGTTTCTTCAACTTTACAATCAAATTCCTCTTCAACTCTATTTATTTGTGTGTGACCTATTAGGTTCCTAAATATATTAACAATGGATGTAAATTGTAACCTTAAATCATATTTGGGCTTAGATAAATTTAACTCATTTAATTCAACTTTAATTCTCTAATTAAACAATTTATATTCATATATTAAGATTGACATCTAGCAATGCATTATGATTATCTAAATATTTAAGTATGTTAAAGTGACTTTGAATAATATTCCGTGTATGATTTTTTTTTGTACAATTCAACCATTTCATTTCACAATGTTTTGATTAGACATGGAGCATATAATTAATGTTTACTTGTAGATCACTTTTATGATCAACCTAGAATTCAAGCATACTAGGGAGAAATTGTCCCAAAACCACATCTAACTTCTAATTAGAGATATAAGTGGCCTTTGAAAAACTTAGAACAAAATTTTAAGTTCCTAAGTTGTCAAATTCTAAAGAGTATTGGACTAAAATTTAAGTTAAGAGGATAATTTTAGTTAAGTAAAGGATGAGTGCAAAGTGCAAGGAAAGCTTAAATAATTGTGGATCTTTTGTTTTGAGTTGTTTGGATTTTATTTTTTCTTACTAATGTGCTTGTACACCTCCCCTAACTTCAATCACCTTAAGTAGTTTCTTGTTACTGCTCAACCTCCAACTATCTTCCAATTTTTGCCACGTCCTGACTAACTGCCTACCATACCAAATGTTAATAATGTTTTCAACCGACTTAACTCCCAAATCCTTTATTTTGTTATTAGTTCCCATGCACAGGAATTCTCTAAGCCATCTAATTGACTTTTAGAAATACTAACAATTGGGCCTTTTCATCTTCTAACTTTAAGCTCTTTTCCTTCTCTTCCTTGCAAATTCCTCCAAAACCTAATGAGCTCTCATTTTTTTATGGTTGTCGAACATCTTACATCTTAATGCTCTACTACTTTTGTTTAGTTGAATGCTATATATGTAAGCCTTCAGCTTCTCTTTGTATTTTATTCAAATATTCTACCAGTGTTTCTCATTTTCATTCTTCATGTAGGCTATACAACTTATGGTAGTCTCCATTCATATTAAACCTCTGTTAGCATTTACTAGATTAAGGTAAGAAACTCTTAAACCATAAATCCCTTTTTGAACTTTCTTCTAATTCTATCATCAAAATCTCCTTTTTACAACTTTTAAAGGGGAATTCCATATTTTGATTATAAGCCAGGATTACCTTTAACTATTAGAGTCCCCCATTTATTGGCTTTCCTTAACCATCTCTCCCGTACCTGAGAGAGGTAAGTAAATCAAACTCATCACTATAATTTCCCTTATCACAAACCCTATAATCCTTGAAACCATGACAAAAATTATGGAATAATGGGTTAAATAGATAGATAGACTATTCCACTCTTTCCATTCTACTTAGCAGAGATTGATAGCTCTAGTTAGGAACCCACTAGAGTACCAACCCAATTTGATATTTATTATCCTAAGATTATGGAGTCCTTTATGTAATTCTTTTGTTTTTTTTCTTTCAGCTATATCTTTATCTCCCTTAAAGATGTTTTCATTTAGACTGGCTTGCATATTATTAGAGATGAATTTGTTTTTAGTTAAGGAAATTTCTGGTTTAGACCTTAATACCTTCAAATGTTCTTCTTACTTTGGCCTAATCAATAGTTGTATTTCTTCTAAGAATCCTATTTCTAAAGAAGAGCATACTAAGTTTAATTTGGATCTTATTGATTCGGATTATCTTTTGCCTAGTAAACAATACAGTGAGTCTGGAATTTCTTCCTTTATGTAAAGGAATAGCTTCAAGTATTTTTTTTCCTTTGGGTTATGTTTTTTAAGATTTCTTTACAGAAATTTAGGAAGGTGTTTCTCCAATCTCTCTCTTCAGATGCTTAATTTAAGTTTATGGTTTGTCTAGCTCTAAACACTCACTTATTTTCTAGGACTTAGGGATAAAAAAGTCCTAGATTTTCTAGGTTTTTGTTTTTAAGCCTTGTGTAATAAATCCACTAAGGACATTATCATTATTATATTCTCTTTAAATTCTAGGTAAATAGACCAACCCAACCCTTTCAAAAGCTTCCCTAAAATACCTTATTAGCTGAATATCTTCAAGCAATCTAACTCCTCTTGCTCGATTGTTTGTCAAAAACTCTTCCTTTTTTAGACCAATCTAATACTTTTTGTAGTGGGTGGTAATAAGGCTTTGAAGCCTGGCCCTTCTATTATGACCTTAGTCTTTGAAATATATTTACATTATCTCTGAAGATGGTAGCTTGGTCTTTTCCTCAGAATTCCTCCTATTGTCCACCTTTTGCATTACCCAGCGGGAATTCCCTTTAAAGTTAGTTCTAGTAAAGATAATCTTACATGGAATTTTTGATAATTACCATGCCTTTAAATGCAATACTCTTGTGGCAAGTATTACCAATATAGAAGTCTATGATCTTTGGTGGCAAAAGAGCTACTAGCAATTAGTTCCTCATATAGATCTTGCAATCCTTAATGGTACTTCTTCTTGTCTTAATATTTTAGATATCATTTAATTTCAATCTCTATAATTGACTTATATTGCTTTAGATTTCAAATTTCTATATACTAAAGGAAAAGAAGAGTAAAAGATTACTTCCCAAAAAGAAGCAAAAGTAGCTGCAAACTCTCTCATTAAGAGGAAATTTAAAGAGAAGTCCCCATTTGTTTTGAGCTTTAAGAAAGCCAAAACTCCAACTGAAGAAAATTAATCTGCCAGAAAGTTAACTTACTTTCCACCAAGCTAGTTGAAGAAATTGATATCACTGAGACTGTTACTAAAGAAACTACCTCATAAATGAGACTTTTTCCACTCTTGAAAAGTTTATGAAAGACATCAGTGATGGTAAAATACTCTTTTCTAACTTATTCTCTTTATTTTGACATAAATTCATCGCTACAAATTTCTTTTACAGGTGAACAAACATTAGACTTATCACTACATGCCTTTTCCTATGAACCAAAACCTAGAAGATTTAAAAATTCCCCAGAGCCAAAAAGCACATAAGTCACTTCACTAAAGGTAAAGCGGGAACTCCCTTCATGTTTATAGAAGTTCTTCAGACTTTTGACAAGCTCTTTTATGTATTATAAGTGGTAGATATTTAAACAATAATAGTATTGTTTGAGGAAGCCTTTGATCTAATCTTGTTGGACATTTCACCTAATACTCCTTCCATCACTATGCCATCAATTAAATATGAAGAGTTGATAAAAGTTAAAGAGTCCTTAAAGCTCACGATATAACAAGAGCTCAAATGTCTAGCTAAAATTTAATATAACTCCTATTTAAGCATGTTATCTTATATTGGTTATATGATTTAATTGTATGCTATTAGAGGAATTTTGATTAAAATTAAAAAATTATTTTCCTTTATTGAGAAATCCTTCCATGGTTGTTTACTCTAAAAAACTAAGCCTTTCTCAAAAGCATTGAGAGGATTGTAAAGCAGAAAAAGCTAAAGGTAAAAACCTTATGGTATGAATTCAATAACTAAAGAAAGAACCAAAACCATCAAGTACTCTCAAGCACACGCACTGTCACTCAACTTGCCGCTGCTACTGTCGTCAAACGTTCCAACGCTGCCGTTTTCGTCACATGCACTATCACTCAACTTGAGCACTCGCTGTCTTCCCACGCTGCCGAGCTATACCTTTCTTGTCTTACAATATTTGTGCCAAGCCAAGCTATACCTGTTGCCGACAATAATCAAGAATCAAGAATCAACGTGTATAGGTTACTTACAATACCTGTGCCAAGCTATACTTGTCTTACAATACCTATGCCAAGCTTACAATATTTCTTGTCTTACAACGTGTATACCTTATTTGCGAAAGCTAAGAGAGGAGAGGACATACCGTCATACCCATACGTTGGTGACTTGGTGTAATCCTTCGAAGAGAGGTAAATCCAATACTACTTATTATTTCTAATGTCATCCACCACTTACACGGCTACACTTGTTTAAATCCAGCTAATTCCATTGGATTGTTCCGTGATTTATATGTCGTTTGCTTATCAAAAATCCAGCTAACTTTTATGTTGTTTGCTTATCAAATATTCAGTTAATTTCGTGACTGTGAGTGATAGCGTGGAACTGATGGAAGGAGTTGAGAATTATACAAAAAAGAATCTCTCAAGTCCTTATGAAGAAGAGGAGATTGCAGCTATGGAATTTCGTGATCATGGTGCAACTAAAAGCAAGAAGCGTACTTCTCTTGTGTGGCTAGAGTTTAATTTGGTGACTGTGAAAGGTGTTGATAAGGCTGAGTGTAAGCATTGCAGAGGGAAACTTTCTACTAAAGGTACGAACGGAACTTCACATCTGCGTGAGCATTTGAACAAGTATTGTCCAAAGAAACATTTAAGACTTGCTGGAGGCTAGAAAACATTATTAATTGATGAGAAAAAAATATTGCAATCCTACAAATTTAGCCAAGAGTTCTCAAGAAGAGAGTTAGTTAATATAATTGTAGTGCATGAGTATCCTTTGTCTATGGTTGATCACATTAGTTTCAGAAGATTTGTAGCGAGTTTAAGCATTGAATTTAGGATGATATCTCGTAATACATTGAGAAATGATATCCTAAAAATATTTCTAAGTGAAAAATCAAACTTGAAAAAAATGTTGGAGGATCATAGGTCCAGGATTGCTATCACTACAGACATGTGGACCGCTTCCAACCAAAAGAAAGGATACATGGTTGTGACTGGACACTTCATTGATGGAGATTGGGTTCTAAGGAATCGAATTCTAAGGTAATTAATTTTCTTATATTTAACATGTTTCCTTTCTTATTGACAATATCAAGTTTTTGTAAGATGTTATACGCAAATACTTTGTTTAATCTTTATCATGGTTACCATATATAGATATAGTAATTTGCATGTTTAGTAATTAGTTCCTTTATACATGCTGAATATTAATTACTTA
>JAOQMR010000002.1:13724840-13741388 GCA_027563865.1 Erythroxylum pelleterianum | reverse complement strand
GGGTTTAAAAATTGTATTGAATTTAAGTACTTAGTTCTTATATTTTCCTTTTGACTTTAAGAGATTTTTATTCTAGACAGGGACAAACATACGTTCTAGGGATATTGACTTCAACCACTGTCGAATCATATGAATTTGTTTTCGTAAAATTAGTACCAATTAAACTATTTTTTTATGTCCATCTTCTTTAAGAAGTTATTTGTATTCAAATGCTTTTGCTAACAATTCATAAAAATCATGAAATTTCATACCTTGAAATTTTTTGAAGTTCAATATCAAGACCCCTTTGAACTAACGTCATATACGCAGTCTTGAAGGGTATAATCTGACATTGACTTCTCATCTTCTTGAACTAAGTGATGAATATGTCTTCATTCTCGCCACTTTTGTGTAGGAATGTTAATTTTAGCCTAGCGCGACTAAATTTTGGCCCGGTTTGACAGGGTTACGGGCTAAAATTGTTCGGCCTGATCGCACCACGAGCCACGGGCCAAGGTCAAGTCAAGCACAGGTTTAATTTTTTAAAAAAATATTAAGGATGGGTCGAGACGACCTGCCTTGCTCGTGATCCATCTAGCTATGGGCTGGTAAGCCCATGATTGGGCCAGGCCACGGGTCATTCATCTCCAACCTGTCTGGCCATGGGCTAGCCCACGAGCCACCCAACTCGAGGGTCGGGCCAGGACCATCCTACTTTTGTCAGTAACTTTAGATAATTTAGCTATTCTAACTTTAGGTTTAATATGAAAAAATTAAGTATAAAATAATCTTCTCATTTCAACCCACAGAAGGAAAGAATTCCTGGGTAATAAGGCATATTAGGAGAAGGTTGTGCAAATTAATGAATTTGGTAAAAATTTAAGCTTGAAATTATTGAAAATTTCATAATTAGCCAATTCATCACATTGAATGGTGAATTTAGAAATGTGCTCATTGGTTGATTGGCCATCTTTACCAAAAAAATAAATTAAATTCAGGAATTCTATGGCCACGGGGATAAAGATTTTTGTGGTCACTATGTTTAAGATATGGCTTATAAAATTTCAAGCGTCCAAGCTGCGTTAAACTAGGCTCATACAGTTCTTGAACGACTTCTCAGAAAACTTCCATATCTAACTTGTAGTCTCATTTATAAAGGAGTAATGACATGATTATAGTTTACAACCACAAAGTTGCCCCCTAAACTGTGATATGGTATGTTAGCTTCAATTTCTAAATCAAATCCTTATCTGTCGAAAGCTTGGGGCCTAATCACCTGTTAGCTATTTCCAATATTAATGTACATAGGTGCAATACGAACATCCTCTCTTTTGTGGGGAGGAACGTATATTTCATCCACATAAGAAGAAGCTGGAGGGCAACTACACTTGCCAACTTCCATTGCATTTGGTGTAGGAGACCTCGAACCTTTCGGAGATATGTCTTGCTAGAGAAGGAGAATTCTACCCATCAACCTATACTAAAGTAGCAAAAAACTCGTCCACCTTTTCTGTCAATATTTTGATTGCTTTGTCTATAAAGGTCAAGTTGAACTTCAATTCTAGAATTTTATTTGTATGAATAACATCTGTGTCGATGATTATAGCAATTTTGCTGAAGGCAATGATTCTTTCTTAAGATTTTTAATCATTTGGAATACAAATCCTTTATTCTCTACCAAAGTAGGGATTTCTTCCTCCAAAACTAAAGGCACAACAATTTCTTTTTTATTCTTTGCATGCGATATTGTGTCCCATCAGGGCATGCCAAATTGTTGGTTACTTATATAATCAACTTAGAATTCGAGCATGCTAAAGAGAAATCTTATCGACGATATAAGTGAGCTTCAAAAAGCTTAGAAATGAAATTCTAAACTATCAATATGCTAAAAAGTGTTAGAATAAGATTTGAACTAAAGAGATGATTTGATTTAGGGGGGGAAAAAAAGGCAACAAAGGAATTGGAGTATAATAATATATATGAGTACACATTGCAAAGGGAATTTAAAATGATAACAAGATGTTTTTGTTAAAGTAGTCTAATTGTCTATGTTGTGTGTCTAGAGATGCCCCTTGTGTTTGTGATGCTGGTCAATTTATATGGGGCTCTCAATTTCTACTACCTCAAGAAGTTTTTTCCGTAACTGCTCAACTTTCAACTCACTTTCCATTTTAGCCACATCCTAATTAAATGCCTCCTTGTACAATTGTTTTTGAAGTACATAACAATTATGTATCAATTATCTGGGCTTCTTGAATTATAGACTTCTTAACTGATTCCCATATCCTAGAATTCTTTAGTCAAATATCTTCTAAGACTTCCAATATTTAGACCATTTCACTTTTGGACCAAATAGAATAAAATCTTTTTAAGCTATTAACACTACCAAATCATTATATTAACTTGTAGGTTTATGTGAAAATTTTTTATATTTTATAAACAATATTTAAATTTACGAGATATTTTGGGTAAAACCCAATTTGACCATCTTTGATTAGTTGCTCTGTCCAAGTAAGTCAGATATAAATACATTGATTTTAAATAATAAATAGGGTAATTTCTATCTTCTTTAATAATTGGTAAATAGATACTTGAATATTGGTTAGTGTATCTTCTTTAAAGTTAAAAAATATAAAATTTTCTATAATTTAAAATATCTTAAAAATTTCTAAAGCTTAAAAATTACCAAAAATTACTATATTTTAATTTTTTAGAAAAACTCTTTTCTTAAACAACTTAAAAAATCTCTTAATCTTTAAAATTATAAACATACTTAATTTTTAAATATTCATAAAAATTATTTTTCTTAAATTTGGTAACAAAATAACAAAAAAACAACACACTTTGATCGTCACACTTACATTAATTAAATACTATTTATAAATATCATTTACAAAACAATTTAATACAACTCTTAAATTCAAATCGAATTAAGAAATTCTAACTTAAGGGGATGTTTGTTTCCCTTTTTCTTCCGTTTTTTTGGTTGTTTTTTAAACAAGTAAAATGTGTATTGCAATTTCTTGATTTTTGAAAATAAAAAAACCACAATAGTTTTACGAAAACAAGAAAATAGAATTTCTCTGAATGTTGATAAGTTTTCTTTGGCAGAGAAACAACATATTCCTATTTTCTTATCTTTGTTCTTTAGCAACCCCATCTTGAATAATTCTACTAATCTTTTTTACATCTATTTTTTCACAAGCACACACAAGGTTAGTTCACTGAGAACTTTCTTTTGGAGTTCCTTTGATGAGAAGTCTATTTGAGCCACGTGTTACTATTCTCGGAGCCATCATTTTTACAGAGCACAATGCTTTGGACAAGTTTCGACGCGTTCGCGAGGGACTCAAGGCTTATACTACCACCGTTGATTGTGTGGCAACGGTAACTGATGGTGATGTTCTCCTTCTGCTTCATCTGACTTCTGAGGTGAAACTTCTTTGTAACTTTGATTGATATACAAAATGCTTCTTCTTGTTGTTTTATGTGTTACTCTTTTTATGAAAACAACGACAAGTAAAGGATCGTCTGGGTTTTCAAGGTCGTTCTCTTAGGATAATCTAGAGCACTAATCTGTCTGCTTTTGAGATCTAATATTCATAATCAACAACAAAGCAAACAACTTTATTGTCTCTTTATCCTTTGCTTGTTGATAATAGCATGATCTAGTCATTTGTTGTTCTTCATCTTCTGAGTTTTCAAGGTTTTTCCCTTGGGATATTTTCTTGAGTACTAATCTGTGAGCTTTTGAGATCTAATGTTCACAATAACAAAAAAAAAGGATATGGAGAGTAGGTTTTGCAGTCTTCTAAGTCAAGATAGGGATTTAGCCACGACAATGAGCATAACCTGGCTATGGGAGTAAGTTTTGATTGTAGAAGATGTTTCAGAAATCCAGACATAAAGGACGTACATGCAAGCCATGCAAAGACATAAAGAATCATTTTAAAGAAATCAAGAAGAGTCAGTTGAGTTAGTTGTTAAATGACAGTTAATAGCTGTTACAAATATCGTGAATTACATAAGTTGTATACACATTATTTTTCAATATCAATAAAATTAGAAGAAGCCTCAACCAGTTTTTGAGCCTTTGGAAAACCATATATTCTGTTCACCCCTGTTTTTGTATTTTTCTCACTCTAACTTCATCTCTCTAAAATTCCAGTAGCATAGCCTTATAGTTTCGTATATAATAGATAGATAACGACTACAATTGGTACCAGAGCGCTTATTTCTTGAGGGACCTGTGAGTGTGTGATTGAGTGAGGAGATTTCTTGAAGATCCAACGTTGGTGTTTGCCATTGAAGAGCTGTGATTTGGAGAAGTTTATCGGAGATGGCTGAGAACTTACCTCAGGGCCTGTAGCCTCCAGTGTTTAATGGTGAAGGATACGCAGTCTGGGCAATCAAAATGGAAGTATATATGCAAGGATAGGATCTGTGGGAACCTGTTGAAGATGATTACGCAGTTGATGTGCCGACAGAGGATGCGACCATACCTCAACTGGTGGTTGAGGGAGAGGATCACCAAGAAAGCTCGTGCCTGATCTTGTTTGTATCAGGCGTTAACTCCCTCCATTTTTACAAGAATCATGAAGATTCATTTAGCAAAGAAAATATGGGATTTCTTGAAAGAAGAGTACTAGGGAGATGAAAGAGTCAAGCACATGAAAGTGCTTAATTTCATGAGAGAATTTGATAGACTCCAAATGAAAGAAGGTGAGTCTATTAAGGTTTATGCGGAGAAGTTGTGTCAATTAGCTGATCAAATAAGGCTTCTTGACGTCAGACGCAAGGATGAAAGAATTGTCCAGAAGTTGCTGATCTCTGTTCCAGAAAAAATATGAAGCAACTATTGCTTCACTGGAAAACTCGAAAGACATGTCCAATATAAAGCTAGATGAAGTTGTAAGTTCGTTGTAGGCACAGGAGCAGAGACATCTGATGAGGAAGGGCGATATTTCGGAAGGTGCTTATAAAGCATCCACAAAAAATGTTGATAAAGAGAAGACCAAGAAGAAGTGGTCGAAGGGAGGTTCCAAGACACAGAAGAACCAGAATCATCAGAAGGGCCAATCTAAGACGCAATCTGGTGATAAAAATGCGAAGTATAACCCATGCCCTCACTGTGGTAAGTCAAATCATTTGGCTTACAGATGTTGGAAGAGACCCAATGTAATATGTAGAAAATGTAATCAGAAGGGCCATATGGAGGCAATCTGTAAACAACAGACTGGTTATTCTTCGGCTGAGGCTCAAGTGGTTAAAGAAGAGGAGCAACTTTTTGTGATTACCCGCGATTTTGTGGAGACCCCCTTAACCGAATAGATCATAGAAAATGGTTGTACAAGTCACATGTCTTCAAATCTAAGCATGTTTAAGCAGCTGGATAGATCTTTCAATGCAAACATCAAGCTTGGTGATGGACAGTGCCTTTCAGTGGAAGGGAATGGAGTAGTTGAATTTTGTATTGGAGAAGGACTTAACACAATTTGTGATGTTTTGTTTGTGCCTAAGATACACCATAACCTTCTCAGTGTTGCACAATTCATTGAAAAAGGTTTTAGAGTGATCTTTGAAAATGATGAATGCAGAATCATAAATCCAGCAAGAAAGGAGATTCCCAGAGTGAAAGTAAAAAGTAAGTGCTTTTCTCTGAAAATGGAAGATGTTCAACAGATTGCCTTGGTGAGTAATGCTCAATTAACAAATCTTTGGCATAGACGCTTGGGGCATTTTCAAATGAAAGGACTTGATGAAATGGAAAAAAAGAAAATGGCAGTAGACCTTCCTACAGAGCTGGGTGATGAACTTCAGTGTACAACATGTCTTAAAGGAAAGTAAACTCGACAGCCATTTCCTAGATCGTCATGGAGAGCTGCTGAACCATTGCAATTGATACACATGGATGTGTGAGGAACAATGCCTGAAGAATCATTGAGTGGCAGCAGGTATTTCTTGCTAATGATTGATGACTACTCTAGGTTCTCTTTGCTTTATTGTCTTAAAGACAAAGGTGAGGTATCTGACATTTTCGGTGACTTTAAGAGCTTTATGGAAAATCAGTGCAGCAGAAAAATCAAGTCAGTAAGAACTGACAATGGAGGTGATGACTTCACTTCAGATTTGAGATGGTGCGTAGGAAAGCAGGGATTAAACATTAGCTAACAACATCCTATACCCCTCAACAAAATGGGGTGGTGGAAAGAAGGAATAGGACTGTGGTGGAGATGGTGAGATGTATGTTAGAAGAGAAGAAACGCCCAAAGAGATTCTGGGCTGAAGCTACACATACTACCTGTTTCTTGCTAAATAGACTCTACTCCAGGGTCCTGGATGGGAAGACACCATATGAAATGTGGTGTGGGATGAAGCCTAAGCTCAAGAATCTCAAGGTGTTCGGATGTTTTTGCTACTCTCATGTTCCACAAATCAAAAGGGGAAAATTGGACAGCAAGAGTGAGCATGCCATCTTTGTTAGATATTCATAAGTCACCAAAGGGTATAGACTCTACTTTCCTGATCTGAACAAAGTTAAGGTGTGTAGGGATGGGGATTGGCAAAAATCAGAACAAGAGACAACAACAGAAGATAGAGGGCAATCTGTCAAATATTATACAGGTATGAATTTCACTAATCCTTCTATGACAGATGATGAAGCTTCAGATGTTGAAGAAGAAGATGAGGACCAAGAAGATGACATAGATCATGTTTCTGTGAGAGGAACAAGGAGCTTGGCAGACATTTATGAATGAAGCAATGCAGCTATATGTGAACTGACTCATGTGCAAAAGGCCTTGAAGAATCCCAAATGGAAATGTGCAATGCAGGAGGAGTTGGATATGATCCACAAAAATCAGACTTGGACACTTGTTGACAGACCAACTAACAGAAAAGTAATTGATCTTAGATGGGTGTTTAAACTCAAGATGAATCCAGATGGATCTATAAGCAAGTATAAAGCACGTCTAGTTATGAAAAGGGTTTGCACAGGTTGAAGGGGTGGATTTCAGTGAGACCTTTGCGCCTGTTGCGATATTAGAGACAATAAGGTTGATTTTGGCAGTAGCAGCAGAAAAGGAATGGGAGGTCCATCAGATGGACGTAAAATCAGCCTTCTTGAAAGGAGAATTGCACGAGGAAATTTTTGTTGAACAACCAGAAGGCTTCATCATTAAGGGAGAAGAAGAAAAAGTTTATAAGTTGAATAAAGCACTATACGGGCTGAAGCAAGCTCCAAGATGTTGGTATTCGAAGATTGACAATTTTCTCTTGCAAATCAATTTTCAGAGGAGCAACAGTGAACCTACACTTTATGTAAGAGTTGAAGGAGGTCAGATGGTTATTGTTTCAGTTTATGTAGATGATTTACTCTTGACTGGAAGCTTAAGTGTTCAAATTGGTAGCTTGAAATTTCAGTTTAAGAGCACATTCAAAATGACAGATCTTGGATTGATGAAGTACGTTTTGGGAATGGAGTTAAATCAAAGGAAAGGACAGATTTTTGTGAACCAAAAGAAGTATATCTGTTATGTACTTAAGAAGTTTCAGTTGGATCAATGTAAGGTTATCTCAACTCCAATATGTCCAAAACAGAGTTTGATGCAGAACGAAGAACATGAAGAGATTGATAGCAGGCTATATCAAAGTATTATTGGGTGTCTCATGTACATCACAGCCACTAGACCAGATATGAAATTCACTGTAAGCGTACTCTCCAGATACATGAGCAATCCAAGGAAGTTGCATCTAGTCACTGCTAAAAGGATCTTTAGGTATCTCAAAGGTACTTTGGATTATGGAACGAGTTACAAGAAGACTGGAAAGTGTGATTTAAAAGGTTACGCGGATAATGATTGGGGAGGCTCTTCAGAAGATATGAAAAGCACTTCAAGTTTTTGCTTCACGCTCTGATCAGCTTGCTTCTCTTGGAGTACCAAGAAGCAGAAAGTTGTGGCATTATCTACAGCCGAAGCTGAGCTAGTTGCAGCCACTTTAGCAACAAAGCAGGTGATTTGGATTAGAAAGCTTCTGTCGGATTTGCAGATGTCTGTGCAAAGTCCCACAGTGATATATGTTGATAATCAAGCTGCAATTTCCATCTCAGTGAATCCGGTATTTCATGGAAGGACTAAGCATTTTAAGTTTAGATACTATTATCTGAGGGATGTGCAGAAAGATGGAGAAGTAGAGCTGAAGTATATAAAGACAGAAGAATAGAAGGCTGATCTGTTTACAAAAGGTTTTCATGTCTCTCGATTTGAACAATTGAGGAGTTTAGTGGGAGTTCAGAAGTTGAATTTCTGATCCAAGGAGGAGTATGTAGAAGATGTTTCAGAAATCCAGACGTAAAGGACGTACATGCAAGCCATGCAAAGACATAAAGAATCGTTTTAAAGAAATCAAAA
This sequence comes from Erythroxylum pelleterianum, assembly GCA_027563865.1. Classification (NCBI taxonomy): domain Eukaryota; kingdom Viridiplantae; phylum Streptophyta; class Magnoliopsida; order Malpighiales; family Erythroxylaceae; genus Erythroxylum; species Erythroxylum pelleterianum. The sequence goes on along the minus strand of JAOQMR010000002.1, from coordinate 13,732,998 downwards.
AGAGTCAGTTGAGTTAGTTGTTAGATGACAGTTAATAGCTGCTATAAATATCGTGAATTACAGAAATTGTATACACATTATTTTTCAATATCAATAAAATCAGAAGAAGCCTCAACCAGTTGTTGAGCCTTTGGAAAACCATATACTCTGTTCACCCCTGTTTCTGTATTTTTCTCACTCTAGCTTCATCTCTCTAAATTTCCAGTAGCATAGCCTTATAGTTTCGTACATGATAGATAGATAACGACTACACTGATTGCCTCCTTTTGTCTTTTAAGGATTGGGTTTCTTAAATACCAAATAGAATTAAACTAACAGTTTTGTTTGTAGATGCATAATGTTTATCCCCTCTTCTAATAAGTTGAGAATCATGAAAAGATCTAAAGCTAAAAGACTAGGTTGTTTGTAACAGAAGTCGTTATCTGAATTAAGAAGAAGGTATAGATTCATACTAGTCACTTGGCTTCTAATTCCTCTTTTAGCACACTGATTCTAAAAGTTAGTCCTTTTGGAGATTATAGTAGGAACTGAAACAGTAAAAGTTGAGATTTTTTTCCCTTTTCTTTTCTTTCTCATATACTTTTTGGCTATCTTTTGTCTTTTGGTCCTGTAATGCCCTGAAACAAATATTAGAAAATAGAATAAAAAATTACCAAATTGTACAAAACAACAATATTTTTTTTTGGTAAATCAGTAAAGAAACAAAACAACAATATTTTATTCATCTTTTCTCAACACATGATTGTACAGATAAAATTAGAAGGAAATTACAAAAAAAAATTGGAAGATTTTTATATAGTAAAAGAAAAATGTTCCTATAAGTACGTCATTTGTGAGTAAGGACTCTATAATCTTTATGTTGTTGTATATGTAGATAAAGTTATCATATAAGGACCAATTATAGTTACAAATTGCCACTAGGAGTACAATAGTTCCCCGAAGTCGTGAATGGAATTTCGCCTTTGCTGTTAGCCGACTCAGTTGGAGGTAAAACACATGTAGTTCTTATTTGGGCTTAGGCTCGGTTCATATATATAAAAAAAATCATATAAGGATTTAAGGAGTGGAAGATGTTGATGTATATGTAGATAATCTATAATGAGAATTAATTAATTTTAAAACATAATAATGATATTAAAGCATATTAATATGAGTATAAATACAAAATAAAAATAGAATGATAAAATCAAACATATTTTTATTTTCAAATTCTTATTACAAATCTTAAACAGTTTTTAATTTTTGTATTAAAAATCTCAATTAAGCTTTTGTTTTTAATTAAAAAACAAAATTAAAAACAAGAAATAAAAACTAAAAACCACAACAAAAAATAAAAATAAAACCATTCAACCCCTAAATTAACAATTTTTGTTAATTATCTTTAATTATTATTTGAAATTAAATTTAATTAGTTAATATTTAATTTTTATTTAAAATCAGATTAAATTAACACATTAATAATTAATACACATTCAATGTGTTATTTTTTAACTAAAACTAAAAGAAAACATTTTATAAAAAAATTAGTAGTAGAAATGATATTTTTGAAAATTTTAAAAATTCTAGGACTTTTAATAATCCCATTTCTTTCGAGTATCTTCCCAGTGTATTTTTTCATATTCGCAGGGGAGATCCCCGGACATTGAGAACCAGCGATCCCAAAACCGGACTCCTGGCGATAACTTGAAAGCAAATGACCATGCTTGGACTTGGACCGTCAAGAAAGCGGTAAAATATATGCTGTAAAAAAGCATTTATTTGATTGATCACTCTACAGACTCTCTAGGATCATATGCATATTCAGGTAATAAGAGTTCACTTGGTTATGAAACAACCAGGTACCGTTATCTGAAAATTGAAGAAGGAACAAAGTGCCAAAATGACGAAGACCCAGCTCAAGCATCGTCCAGAGCAAGAACTCCTGGAAGTGACTTGCCCTCAAGTAGCTCCAAGCTTGCACCACCTCCGGTAGAGATGTGACTCATCTTGTCAGCAAGCCCAGCCTTCTCGACTGCAGCAACCGAGTCACCTCCACCAATGATCGTTGTCACACCTTGCCCACTCAGATCTGCAAGCTTCTTAGCAATTGCCTGACACGAATTTTTTCGATTTCAATGCCATATTACATGGAAAAAAACATCGCGTATAGATTCACTAGTCCTCAAGGTACCTCAGTTCCCGAAGCAAACTTTTCATACTCAAAGACTCCCATAGGTCCATTCCAGATAACACTTTTGGTGGTGTTTAATATCTCACTGAATGTCTTAATGGAGTCAGGTCCAATATCCAAACCCATCCACCCATCTGGGATTTCTGATGCTGCCACAATCTGTAAAAATGAGGCACATCTTAGGTAAAAAAAGATAATTTAATTTAAATCCTTTCCAAACCCTATCCCTCCATGAGAATGGATACACGAGTCCCAGTTACCCAAAAGAAGATTTAACCATACATTTCTCGATGTCCACTTTGATTTGAACAAGGGCCTAAAGGAAACCTTGATGGGCAGGAACACATACCTTACTGTTGGCATCTGCAGCAAATTTGTCAGCAATGATCACATCTGTAGGCAGTACTAATGATACACCCTTAGCCTTTGCCTTCTCCACAAGAGAATTGGCAAGATCAAGCTTGTCTTCCTCTACAAGTGAGGAACCAACTGAGTGACCTTGGGCCTTGTAAAATGTGAAGATCATTCCACCACCAAGTAAGAGGATGTCAACCTTCCCCAAGAGAGATTCTATAACCCCAATCTTTGATGAAACCTTTGAACCACCAACGATTGCAGCAAATGGTTTCTTGGGATTTGCAACAGCTCCAACAAGATAATCAAGTTCCTAAATTTTGAAATTCATTACAAGCACAAACATTACAGCCGAAACCAAACAACTGCAACTTCAAAAGTAAGACATTTCAATTGATACCAATATTAAACCAATTAAGATGAGAAAAAATAAAGTGCGTAGCATAAGGGTACTTACTTTCATCCTGTCATGAGCATTAGATTAATTAATTATAAGTGCTACATACAAATTGAAAAAAGAAAAACATAAGTAACAATCATTGATATACTTTTTTTCACCCTACAAAGTGCAGGAGATGGTTTTCAGTAGTAAAACGTCTGTTCAAAATCTTTACATTACAAACTTCACCCTTTGCTTATGCACAGATGCATCAAGAACTCCAGGCATCCAACAACTTATCAAACTACTATTTAAAATAGGTAAACGTACTAATTATCACCTAAAAAAGAGCAGGAGATGGTTTTCAGTCGTAAAATCTCTCTTTACATTACGAATTTCACCCTTTGCATGTACACAGATGCATCAAGAACTCCAGGCATCCAACATATCAAACTACTAATTAGCATAGGTAGCACAAGTGATGCTTGTAACTTTCAGCTTTCTGCAAGCAATTAAGTATATCACCAGATTTGAGTTGCAAGAAACATGGATAACCTCCATACCTTCTGCATGAGAAAACCAGCAACAGCAGGTTTCAAGTACTTAGCCACTCCCTCTGTCGAAGCATGAGCTCTGTGAGCAGTACCAAATGCATCATTCACATAGAGATCTGCAAGGGAAGCTAGCTTCTTCGCAAATTCAGGATCATTTTTCTCCTCCTCCTTGTAGAACCTAACGTTTTCAAGGAGCAAAACACCACCTTCTGGGATTCCAGCCACCAGTTTCTCAACTTCCTCTCCAATACAATCATTTGCCATCTTAACCTGCAAGAAAGCGTCAGAACAGTAATCAGCTGAAATAATCTAAAATTATGATTCTCATAAATGGTAAGAAAGAACGAGAGGAAAAATGAAGATATACCTCAACTCCAAGAAGTTCAGATAGCCTCGGCACAAGAGGCTTCAAGCTGTACTTGGGGGTAACACCCTTGGGACGTCCCTAAAAGTCACCATAAATGCATGTCAAACATTCAATCCATTTACTTATAGTCACAGTTAATTGTCTGCAAAGGGAAGAATTTTAAACAGAAATATATGAACTATACACAGTAACCTGGTCGTCCTAAAAAAATAAATCCTAGCAATAGGCTTCAAACCAACCCAAAATAGAGAAAAATCAACTGTTTGGATTCATGCAAATACATAAGCACACATAAATAGTATTGATCCACAAAATTTGTCGATTGATGTTTGGATAACCTGTTACGTGCAATAGCTCAAAGAAAATTAAAAACTATAAACAAGAGCTCCTTCAGCAAGTTAGACTAAAAAATAAATTTGGAAAAAGTTTTGATCCCTTAATATCAAATGCACATTTCCATATTCAAAACCCAAATTAGAGCAAATAATAAAGGAAACGAAAGTCGGCCTTAGTTGTTCAAAGCTCACGCAAATTGTAGGAACTGAAGTGAAGAAATACAAAAGACCAAGTTTCCTTATCGTCAATCAGAACTAGGATTCAGCAAGCAGAAATAGCAAGCACAGGGCAGTATTGGCCAAGAAAGTAAAAGCGGATAACACTTCACTCAAAATCAGCATAACTGATCTAGAAAGGAAAACCAAACTCACATCCAAGTATAAAGAAGGAATATATCTGAATCACAGAAGGTTATGAATCAGGCTACATAAGGGTCTATACCAAGTGACTGGAGAGAATAACTTTGGCTTTACGATCCATCAAGTACTTGATAGTGGGCACAGCAGCACGGACCCTGGTGTCATCAGTGATATTACAGTTTTCATCCAAAGGAACATTCAGATCTACCCTGACAAAGACTCTCTTCCCCTTCAAATCTGCCTCTGTCAAAGTACCAACACTCTTCTTTGTAGCCATTTCCTAAGAACCAATCCCTGCAAAGACCACAAAAAGAAACCCAACAAATAAATAAATACCTAGATCAAAAAACACAGAAACCCAGACGTAGATAAGGTGTAAAAGGTCGAAGATCATGGAAGAAACATACACTGAATAAGTAACAGAGAGAGAGAGAGAGAGAGAGAGAGAGAGATTGCGTATGAGATTAGGTGAGGGTATCGAAGGCTTTAGAAAGGTGCTGTTGCTAGGGCGAGGACTACCAGGTGGGTTTGCGTTAAACATGAGTTCATGGTTTTTCTTGGGCTAAAGTTGATTGAATTGCTGCTCTCTATAAACTTATGGGCTACAAAACCATGGATGGCGTTACTTTTTGCTTTTTTCGTGTTTTCGTAGAAATAGAAATTTCGTGAGGAAAGACATTTCAAGTCTTTTCCTTGTTCTAGAACCTAACCTCATTTCGTTTTACCAGATAAACTTGAGATACATTTAGACCAAAATAAGAATATTAAAAGTAGAAAATGCAACGTAACAAATAAATGAAAATGCAACGTAACAAATACTGATGCAAAGTCAAAATACTCTTATAAAAATAATTCCCAATTCATAATTTAGCACAAGTTATCTTTAATGATTCAACTCCAAATAAATTTGAGTTTGTTCACTTTTTGCTTATATTTTATTGTTTTTGCAAATATTCTAATTTCTCACTCCATTTAAATCCTTTCGTTTAATTACTTGAAGGAGGCAATTATGGGGTCTAACTCTACTCACGTAAACTTTTTTTTTCGATTGATGTATATTTCTTAAAAAACAACTTTGTAATTTAGTATTATAATTATATTTTTATTTGCAAATAACATGATCGAAACATACATGTATCGCTGATTAAGAGCAAAATTACTTACAATTCACATGATAAGAGACTTAGCAAAACTCCTTCTATATATATTTTTAGTAATTTCAATTTTCTTTCCCTATCCATCACTTATCTTTCTGATAAATCATATCTTATATATGATTTTTTAAAGTTGTCACATTTACAATTATAATGTTTCATTTTGTTAACTTATTATGTGTACTAATCCATTATCTTCCACTCACACGTAATAAAGTTAATTTGACCATAAAGAAAACAATTCTACATTACTCATGGTTGTCTAATATCGTGTGCGACAAACATACTACAAGAGCATGTTTTCATACATCTATTAAAAATATGATTTCTCGACTAATGAATCAATTTTTATCTAGATTTAATATGGTATAACCTAGATCATTTATCGTATCAATCATCATCTCATTCTCACTATATAAATATTTTGTATTCGTACTGCCTTCTACGTAGAAGGGAGACTCTTTTGAATATATCTTGATGTAAACTTAGATTGAAATGATTTTCTTTTTTTCTCAGTCATTTGAATTAAATTAACTCACTTTTTTATAATGTCCCATTATATTGAATCATTCATGATTTTCTAGTAACATTTTCTAGTATCATTCATCAAAAGGTGTGGATACTTTTCCCTCATGGCCTCTAAGGGCTCCCATGTGGCCTCTTTAACAGAATGGTTTCTCCACAAAACTTTAACTAGCTGAACCCTCTTGTTCTTGAGGACCTTTTTCTTGGTATCCAAAATCTCCACTGGAATTTCCTCATAACTCAGATCATCTCTCAATTAAACCTCAGTGGTCTGAATGGTGTGGGATGGATTCGATCTATATCTTCTCAACATGGACACATGAAAGACGTTATGTATCTGTGACAATTCTGGTAGCAATGCCAACCTATAGGTTAGCGGTCCAATCCTCTCAAGAATTTCGTAAGGACCCACATATCTTGGACTCAACTTGCCTTTCTTGTCAAATCTCATGACTCCTTTCCAAGGAGATGTCTTAAGAAAGACCTTCTCACCGACTTCGTACTCCATCTCCTTTCGGTGTGCATCAGCATAACTTTTCATTCTATCCTATGCTGCCTTAAGCCGTTGTTTAACTAAGTTGACCTTGTCTACTGTCATCTGAAGTAGCTCTGGCCCTATCAGTTTCCTTTCTCCTTCTTCATCCCAACATATCGAAGTTTTATATCTCCTTCTATACAGTGCTTCATATGGAGCCATCTGAATGCTCGAATAATACGAATTATTATAAGCAAATTCGACTAATGGAAAATGCTCATCTCAAGATCCTTTGAAGTCCATCACACATGCTCTAAGCATTCCCTCAAAGGTCCAAATGGTTCTTTCAGTTTGACCATCTATCTAAGGATGGAAAGCAGTGCTAAAACTCAACTTGGTTCCCAGAGCCTCTTGTAAGCTTCCCCATAATCTTAAAGTGAATCGAAGATTTCTGTCAAAAACTATAGAGTCCGGAATCCCATGTAGTCTCACTATCTCATAAATATACTTCTTTGCTAGCACATGCAGAGAATCAATCTGTTTAATTACCAGAAAATGGGCTGACTTCGTCAACCGATCTACAATGACCCATATAGCATCCTGTTTCCTACTAGTCTTGGGTAAACCTATCAGAAAATTCATAGTTACCCGTTGCCACTTCCACTCAGGAATGGACAATGGCCTTAACTTGCCAGAAGGTGCCTGGTGTTCAGCCTTGACTTGCTGACATACTAGACAGTTGTTCACAAATTTTGCTACATCTCTCTTCATGCCTTTCCACCAGAAATGCTCTTTCAGATCTCTATACATCCTGGTGCTACCTGGGTGTATGGCATAAGGTGCATTGTGTGCCTCATCTAGTATTTCATCCTTCACTTCTTTGACATTTAGAATACAAAGTCTGTTTCTGACAACCATAAGTCCATCATCCCTCACCACCACTTCAGATTTCTTACCATTCTAAATTTCTTCTCGGAGCTTACTCAATTCTGCATCATGTGCTTATAACTCCTTAACTTTCTCCCTGAGTATCGGTCTCACTCTGAATGTAGCAACAATACATTCAGGTTCCTCCTGTTTCAAACTTACCCTAAGCTTAGCCATCTCCTCCAATAGCGGCAGATGAACTGTTTGAACATGAGTTATAGAGGATTTCCTACTCAAGGCATCCACTACCACATTCGCTTTTCCTGGATGGTATTCAATCAATAAGTCATAATCCTTGAGCAACTCTAACCACATTCTTTGTCTTAAATTCAATTCCTTTTGGCTCAACAAATACTTAAGAATTTTATGATAGGTGAAAATCCTCGTTTGAAGCCCATACAGATAATATCTCCAAATCTTCAGGGAAAAAACTATCGTTGCTAACTCCAGATCATGGGTCGGGTAATTCAGTTCATAAGGTTTTAGCTGTCGGGAGGCATAAGCTATTACCTTATCTTCTTGCATCAACACACAACCCAAACCCTTTCTCGAAGCATC
>JAOQMR010000002.1:13666212-13709222 GCA_027563865.1 Erythroxylum pelleterianum | reverse complement strand
GAAATAATCATATAACACCCATTTTGCTTATTTTCTATGTTTCTTCTCCGTTTGACCTCCGATTTGCGCAATTTTTGGAGCAGTAGTTAACTAGTAAATTTTCTATCCCTTTTTGGTCATATAAGAGTGTCGGGTTTAAATTATGGGCCTTAAGCAGATTATTTCTATTGGAGGATAATTAGGCTAAAATTATTAAGGTTTATTCGGATGACAGTGAAATAAGCTCATTTGAGGTTCTTTTGTGGTGAGGAATCCCTTCTTGTGACGCGCGCGTCCAGATGTCACGTAGGACGTCGGACACGTGTCGCACTAGGGAGGGGTTCCAATAAGATAAGAGCTTCCATTTGAGCTAAAGATCTCTTCATTTGATAAAGAATCAAGGAAATCAAGAAAGGTAGGTACATATTTATAATAGAGTAAATAATCCACAAGTGTTTTTTTTAATCAAGAAAGTTTAATGATTTAAATTGCATCATAAATGTGCCTTTATTGCTTTTTAATGTTTTGAAAATGTGCTACATGTTTTGTATATAAATTGTGTTAATGATTTATGAAATGAAAAATGGAAATGATTTTGAAAGGATATTTTGAAAGGATATCAAGTTTATGAAATCAAGTTTCGAAAAAGTACCATCTTGGGCAACAAGTTTACAAGTTATGAAATATGTGTTATATAGATTTGTGGTGGTCCCTTAAGTTAAATCACGTACACGTTGACCAAGTTAAAGGCTTCTCCCTCCTGCCTGTTAGTGGCATGGAGCTCCTTCATGGACTCCCATAAGTTCACGACTACACAGGACCATTATATAGAAATTTGTAGTACGTTTTATTTTTGGATCCACCCAAACTATTCTGATTTGCTTATGTACTTATGTTATGTTAACAAGTTTAATGCATTCATGTTTTGTAATTCGTGAACTTTGCTTAAGGTTTTGAGAATGATACAAATTATCATTTCAATCTAAATTTTATATTGACCAATGAACATTTCAAAGGTTGTGCTTTCAAGCTCGCCCCCTTTTTGTCTCATCTTCAGGTGACAGCTAATAGATCAAGTGATCAAGAGCCTAAGGGAATTACTTCAAATTTGCTATTTTGTATTTTGATTTGGTTTTGGGAAAGGACAATGTTTTAGTCACATTTCAAGTTTAATTGTTCAAGTATCGTCTATAATTTGAGATTGTGAGACAATGATGTATTGTGGCTTGAAATGCCAATAAAGATTTGTAAAACTTTATTCTTTTGATGTTAAAGAAATATGAATTGTGTATGGATAATGTTGAGTTGGAATTTGGTATATTTGAAGAAGTTATCAACTTGATTTGATGAACTTTGAACACGATATATACACACACACACACACACATAAGTGAGATGTTATGGAAAAGAAATAAAAGAATTATGAACGATGAAATGTAGTGGAATGTGATGAGTCAAATGAGTTGAGATTTGAGAGTTTAATGAAGTCAATTGGGTGGTTGAATGGTTATGCCCAGGACATTACAAGTTTGGACAGTGCAAATTCTCAAGTCTTCCATAAGGGTAAATTTCATATTCTGACTTCAGGAGAAAAACTGTATTGATCTAGACTAAATTAGACAAAGTTTTCTTCTAAAAAATTGTAGCTTATCTTTCTGACTTTCCAACGGTATATAGTGTGTAAATTTCGGACATCGGAGTCAAAAGTTATGATCCTTACAAGTGGAGGTACTCTGGAGAGTGTAGTCAGTGATTTAGAAACTTGGTGACGTGAGAAAGACCTTGTTGAAACTTTTTGTATCTTCTACGGTTGAACTTTTGTATCTTCTATGGTTGACCTTCTATATCTTCTAGTACCTAAACTTCTTCTACGCACTGTTCATAAACTCCTTCTATGCACTGTTCATCTGATCCTATTGTCTGGTCCCATTTTTGACCCTGTAAATGATCGAATTTTTCTTTTAGGTCTTCATAAAAGTTGTAGATCTTGAAGTCCTCTTTTGAACCATCTAAAGAACACCTTTATTCGACATTTCTAGGGAAAGTTATGGAAATTTTTCCAATTCATCTAACCCTTCGTTTGGTATCATTTGATCCTATCATCAAAGTTGTAAATCTTGAAGTTCTCTTTCAAAGCATCCAATAATGACCTTAATCTGATATTTATAGATAAAGTTATGCCAATTTTCCCAATTCGTCTACCCTACGTCTGGTCCACTGTAGACTGAATCATCTACCCTATCGTCTGGTCCAATTTTAACCCTCTAGACAATAGAATCTATCTTCAAGGTCTTCATGAAAGTTGTAGATCCTGAAGTTTTCTTTCAAACCATCTAAAAATGACCTTGATATGATATCTATAGAGAAAGTTATACTGATTTTCCAATTATGTCTACCCTATAGTCTGGTCCACTGTAGACTGAATCGTCTACCCTATCGTCTAGTCCAATTTTGACCCTCTAGAAGATAGAATCTATCTTCAAGGTCTTCATAAAAGTTATAGATCTTGAAGTCCTATTTCAAACAATCTAAGAATAACCTTGATCCTATATCTATAAGGACAGTTATTCCAATTTTTCCAATTCATCTACCCTATCGTCTGGCCCACTATAGACTGAATCGTCTATGCTATCGTCTGGTCCAATTTTTACCCTTACAATGACAGAATCTATCTTCAATTTCTTCATGAAATTTTTAGATACCAAAGTTATCTTTTGAACCATCCAAAAAGGACCTTGATCTTACGTCTATAGAGAAAGTTATGCTAATTGTCCCAAACCGTCTGGTTTCGTCTGACCTTCGTCTGGCCTATCATCTGGTCAAATTTTAACCCTTAAGATGACAGAATATCTCTTCAAGGTCTTCATGAAAGTTGTATATCTATGAGTCTCTTTCAAACCATCCAAGAATGACCTTGATCTGATATCTCTAGAGAAAGTTATGCCGATTGTCCCAAATCGTCTGGCCCTTCATCTGGTTTCGTTTGACCTTTCGTCTGGTCCAATTTTGACCCTTAAGATGACATAATCTCTCTTCAAAATCTTCATGAAAATTGTAGACCTATGAGTCTTCTTTCAAGCCATCTAATAATGACCTTGATTAGATATCTCTAGAGAAAGTTATTCTGATTGTCCCAAATTGTCTGGCCCTTCGTTTGACCTATCGTCTGGTCCAATGTTGACTCTTAAGATGATAGAATCTCTCTTCAAGGTCTTCATGAAAGATGTAGATCTTGACGTCCTCTTTCAAATTTTCTAAGAATAACTTTAATCTGATAACTCTAGTGAAAGTTATGCTATATGTTCCCAGATAGGTTCAATATGATTAAGGACAAAACCTTGTTTGATTCTTTCGGCCATAACCTTGTTATCCGACCTCCAAATGAGGCGAGTCTTAGACCAATAGATTCCAAACACATTTCTTTTCACCTCCCCATGAAAGTTTATAGCTTTTGGTGTTGATTTGAAAAGGATTGATTGAATCAAAGTAAGGGTATCAGTTGGAAGAGTATGAATTGGATGTTTTACAGAACATACTTCGGTATTTTGATGATATTTTGATCTGTATAGCTCCGAATGAGATGATTCTTATTTCAACAAAATCTAGAGATATAGAGCTACAAGTGATATGAAGGAATTGAAATTTAATTTAGTCCCTAAGACTTTCATTTTTTGGACGGAAGTTGGGTATTGTTTACTGTTTCAGTTTAATAATAGTCGAAAAAATTTTGGGCCCTAACTTTCAGATTTCTAAACCAAATGAAATGATTTTGGTGTCATTAGAAACTTAAGACAATGGAGAACAAATGTTCTAAAGAAGTCAAAATGTAATTCCAGTTTGAGATTTCCCATAATCTGTTCTGAAATAGGAGAAATGAGTTTATTTTTATGTTTGACTGGTGTGGGCACGCCACCTTTGTGGGATGTTGGCTAATGAGAGTTTCATTGAAATAACCCTATAGGATATGATTAAGGAGATTTTGTTGGAATAAGCTCACGTTTTGTGACTTCAATAGTTAGGTTCCGGAAACGGGATCCAATACATTTGTTTAAGTATCATCATACTTTAGCCTATTAGATCGATTACTTCCTTTATAAGGAAAAACATAATGTTTACTAGTCTTTTATATTTTATTAATGTCTAGTCTCAATATAACAATAATTAGAAATAATTTTGGGATAATACATGAATACAACATGGATCTCATAATTATAATGTCATCATAATTTTATTTGTAATATATATTTATTCCATAGACTTTTTCATATATATTTGAATATGTATAAGATAAAAAATATCCTTCAATTATGTTTTGACTAAACTATAGCCAATTAATTGGTTGTAGAGTACAAAATAACAAGGAATTGATGTGTTTTCATCACCAATAACCTTTTTAACCATTTTTTTCATTAATCAGCTCCAAACTTGTCAATGGAATTGCTTCTTTGATATACTCACTTACCTAATATTATTTCAACAGATCTAGCAACTATACCCTAATATTATTTCAACAGATCAAACAACTATACCCTAAAGTACGTGATTTTATCTAATAAAAAATATTAATTGATTATGAAATTCTAGATATTATTATTTACCACTGCTCGCATAATAAAGAGTTGTTATTTTAAAAGTAAAATAGTTCACAAGTTGTACGACTTGCCTTTTGTGAATATGAGCATGCTTGACGCCTTTTGATTCCAACTCCATTATTGAAGTGCTCAGGTTCAAAAACCCATCATGATTGCCAAGCAGGCAAAACAAGAGCGACGACATCGTAACCGAAACGTGTCCTAAAAGCCAAGTCTTAGAAACCAAGTTTTGAAAACATAGTAGACGTATATAACTACTTCGATGGCTCAATCCTAACAACTGCTCGACATGTCTCATTCGGTCAAGTATGGTCCCAGGGGCTAAATTCGCAGGATTGCTTTGGTGGGTCTCGTTTTACCTGAGTTGTGAATAAAAATAGCCTGCCAAAGTACAGTCCTGTGGTGTGAATTTAACGTCTCCCATGCACAAGCCTTCCTGTGTTACTCTTGGCTACTTGTCCGTTCTAGCTTGTTTCTACCGTGACTGATGGCTTCTGTTTCGTTGTATCATGTGTTTTTTACGTGCGATAATGTGCCATTTGATTACTAATAACTTGTGTTTCAAGTTAAGAATCCCGCTAAAGAAAAATCATATTTTTTTCGACAGATAGGTTCAGGATTGGAAGGTCTTTGAACACAAATGAAAGGATTGTCTAGTAGATGCCGTCCTGATGATGCTTAAAGTATACTACTCCATTATTCACTTACTTCTCTTAACTAATTCATGATGTGGATGCCAAACCCTTCTCATCTCCATCAACAACTCTAGCTAATCTGCCTATAAATATAAGATTAGCTCGTTCACTTTCCATGCAAACTCACATTCAAGACTAAATAGTAAACTCATCATAACTACTATGGCATTCCTTGGAGTATTATTCTTGAGCTTAGTTATAGAAATTTCGTTGTCTTCATCAGGGAAATCACTCAGTTTAAATCACTATGAAAAAAGTTGTCCAGATGTCGAGTCAATAATTACAGTAGCTGTCAAGAAGGCGATGGCGAAAGACAAAACAGTCCCAGCTGCACTACTCCGGATGCATTTCCATGACTGTTTCATACGGGTGAAAATAAAGGACGATGTGGTTTAAGTTTTTCTGGTCATTCTACTGAAAACATTTTGATATTCATGTTCGACATTTTTTCTTCTTTTTTGGTTTCTGATCCAGGGTTGTGATGCCTCAGTGCTGTTGGATTCTAGAGGAGGAAACAAGGCAGAGAAAGATGGACCACCTAATGTTTCTTTGCGTGCATTTTATGTGATTGATAATGCAAAGAAACAAGTGGAAGCTTCATGCCCTGGGGTTGTGTCATGTGCTGATATCCTGGCTTTAGCTGCAAGGGACGCAGTAGCAATTGTAAGAGAAATAAACAAGCCCATCTACTGTAATTTTTTACAAAAATCAAATGCAGTATCCAATAATGGTCAGAAAATGTATTCAATCCCTCTTTATTTTCATTATGATCATCATCATTATTATTAATCTTGTAGTCTGGAGGTCCAACATGGGATGTCCCAAAAGGAAGAAAAGATGGCAGAATATCAAAGGCAAGCGAAACAATACAGTTGCCGGCTCCAACCTTTAACATATCTCAGCTACAACAAAGCTTCTCTCAAAGGGGTCTATCCTTGGATGATCTTGTGGCTCTTTCAGGTAAAATGAAGGCCTCACAGTGATTCTTATATTACCTCACATCAATCACCTTCAGACCTTGACATTACTGTCAGCAAACACTTGCAGGTGGGCATACTCTGGGGTTTTCCCATTGTTCATCTTTCCGAAACAGGATCCAAAATTTCAATAACACTCACGATATAGACCCCACTATTAATCCATCGTTTGCCGTAAGCTTACAAGGCATTTGTCCAAAAAATAACAACGCAAAGAATGCGGGTACTACTATGGATCCTTCTTCAACAACTTTTGACAACACATATTTCAAGTTGATTCTCCAAGGGAAAGGCCTGTTTTCCTCTGATCAATCCCTACTTAGTAATCCAAGAACCAGCAAATTGGTCACTAGGTTCTCTAGTTCACAACAAAGTTTCTTTAAGGCTTTCGCAGAATCCATGATCAAGATGAGCAGTATCACAGGTGGCCGGGAGATTAGGAAGAACTGCAGAGTAGCAAACTAAGCTTGTCTCATTTATTCATTTTACTGATACTTTGAGAACATGGGATTGCTATTCTGTAGAAAGAAGTATAAGCTTTGGGAAAAGAATATAACTTTTATTCATGCTTTATGGTACAATATGTATGCATATATATAGGCAAATATTTACAGCTGTAGCATAAGATAATAACGATCATTAGGCTAGTCAACATATCAACTACTATATACAGCACCATTAATCTAGGAATCACCATATAAAGCACTACTATTCTAGGAAATAATCTATTAATTACATAACTTCCAATACTCTGCCTCGAGCTCGATCCAGAAGATCGATGGATCTAAGCTCGCAAACTAGTCGTTGAAACTGATTAGCTGGCAGAATTGTGGTAAACACATCTGCTAGTTGATCAATAGTTCGCACATAACTTGTATTAATGAGCTTAAACTAAACTTGATGACGAATATACTGATAATCTACTTTGATATATTTTATTCTTTTATGAAATACGCACTATAGCAAGGTAGACATTTGGTTATGTTTTCAAAATCGTCGTTGAAAGTAAGTTTTTCGCGACAACTTTGAAAATTTTTACCAAAAGATAGCCTAAAAGTACACTGTTAGCGACGCTTTTGTAAAATCGTCGCAAAAAGGCAAGCTTCTAGCTACATTTCTTGATAGTGTAGTTAAAAATGGCACATTTAGTGATGATTTTGGAAACTGTCACCAATAGTAGACCTTTTGGCGATGGTATTTTCAAAATCGTCACTTAATATGGACCTTTTGGTGACATTGTCCAGTTTGAAATTTGTCAGAAAATAATACAAGAGGGAAACGAAAAAGTTTATATGGGGAAGTGAAAATGAAATCCCTTCTCATTGTATCTTCATTTTATTTGTTTTTTTTTTGGACTATCTCTATCCCATCTTTCGACAAGTCTCTGTTCTACTTCTTTCTCTTGATAAACTTCTTCTTCTTCTATTTCAAGTACGTTCTCTTCTCTTAGAAAGATCATTAAGATGCTTCTCCAGTTGGTCCAATCGAACACTTCAATCCCTCTTTATGCATAGAGGCCTCACATTACTATAATCCATGTCACTATCTTCTTTTTTCCTGTTTTTTTTGGCTACCGACACTACTCTTTTCTTCTTTCCCTTTTTATCGTCGTTTAGTTGGTTCTTCTTGTTAGATTAATTTTAATACAAAAGTGTTACCTATATTATTTTGTTTGATTCTAATATAAAGTGAGCCCAAAATAATGATTATTGGGCTTGTTAAAGGAAATTAAAGTTATTAGGATTATTTATAAAAGAAACCCTTTCCTCTTCCTTCAATAAAAAGAAACATTTGCAGATATGAAATATATACGTTCTTGCACTATTGAAAAGAACGAAGAAAGGGCAGAAGGCGAAAGTGGATAAAATTTTCTTTAAAGAAGGGTTTTGTTAACAAGATTACATGAATATGGATGAAGGTTGGTATTTATCTCTTTTCTTTATAGCACTTGCGACAAGAATGGAAATTAAACATCCCCCTATTCACTACTTGGGGATTCCTATCTCTTCTAAGCGACTTCGATTTTGTGAATGCCTTCCCCTCGTAGAAAAACTTCAGAAAAAATTGGGAATGTGGACCAATAAAGCCCTTTCCTATGGGGGAAAACTCCAGCTTATCAAATCCGTTATTTTATCTATGAGCACTTACTGGAGTTCTTACCTTTTCCTTTCTAAGGGCCTGTCTAAAACTTTAGAAAAGCTGATGAAGCAATTTCTGTGGGGGACTAAGCATGGAGACAAAGGGATGGCAAAGGTTGCATGGCATTCCATTTGTCAACCCAAAGCAGAAGGGGGATTGGGGATTGACTCATTAAGTACTAAAAACCGTCTCCTCATGTCCAAAAGAATTTGGAGGCTTTTACATGATCAGGAATCCTTATGGGTCAAATGGATGCACACTTATTTGTTGAAAGGCAGGAGCTTTTGGTCCCTCACTCCTAAACCTGGCTACACTTGGTTTTTTAACCAATTGCTTGGACTGAGGGGTGACATATACCACCACATCACGTGTCAAATAGGGGAGGGAGATCAGCTTTCTCTCTGGTTTGATAATTGGACAGGTAATGGCCCACTTATTTTAAATAGATTGGCTCTATCCCTTTTACATCGACTCCCTAAGGAGGCTAAACTTCAAGCTATCATCTCTAATGGAAGATGGACTCTCTCCACGGTTGAGCAATCTAGTCTTACCATTCCCCCCCTCTGCCTAGGGGAAAGGGACAAGTATCTTTGGCGAGGCATCCCAGTTTCGGAGCTTACCCCTAGGAAAATTAGGGAATTCATGACAAGGCCAGATAATAGAGTTGCATGGGAAAATCTGGTATGGAATGCTACTCTCAGACCTAATCTTAACTTTTTTCTGTGGCTACTTATGAGGAACCGGCTGAGCACTATGGATAGACTCCCATTTCTGTCACTCTCTAAGCACTGTGTTTTCTGTCATACCGCGGATGAGAGTAGAGACCACCTCTTTTTTGAGTGTGGCTTCTCCAGGACAATCTGGTTCACAATTTCTAATATCAGTGCCCCAGACCTCAACGCCTGGAGTATTCTAGATATTATACAAGCGATCCCACATCTACCCCAGACCCAACCAGACAAGGATATAGTTCTTCTATCGATGGGCACATGTGCTCAGACCATCTGGCAAGAAAGAAATGGCCGACGTTTTCTGAACCGGACAACAAACATCACTCCTCTAACAGAGACCATCACCACTTCCATTCGGGAGCAACTTGTTGTCAATCAGTTACATCTCAAATGTAGCAGGCGAATGGCGTATATCTGGAGGATCTAGGTGCTACCAGTTACCACACACACAAGGCTATTCAGACAAACCAGATCCCCATCCCAGGGGAACCAACAATAGCCTGTCCCAAGTCAAAGGTTTACCTGGTATGTCTCAGTCCACCATTGCTCCGCCTCTCTGCAGTGATAATTGCCGGCCGTAGCTCAGTAATCAGGACTCCCAGCCGGATCGCTTGGATCAGATTTCGCAAGTTTTCCCTTAATCGGGGTAAGGGATCTTACCTGGAAATCACCCGCACTATGACGCACCTCTCCATCGCCCGACTCATCTCCTTCGGGTCGTTGAATTGATGCAGAATCAGAGATTTCTTTTCGTAGTCTCTAGAAAGATTGGGGTAGTTTTACCTGCCCTTTGACTCCGCTTTAGTCGTTTCTCCTTTCTTTAGTCATTTACTTGCAATTCCCAAATGCTGTCGCTTTTGATCTGCTTGCTACTTGTTTGCAAGATGAGTTTTTCTTTTGGACTCTCTTTTAGATTGTACCCATTCTTCATTCAATGAATTTTTTAAATTCTCAAAAAAAAAATTTAAGGTTTGAAGATGGTGAATTAATTGTGCTATAAATATTTTTGGGTGAATTATATACTTATAATATTGCTTAGAATGTTAAATACATGTAGAATAAGAGCAGATTATAACACTTTAATTTGCATTAAAGTTAACCCTAAAATTATCAGTAGTGATTAATGTTGCTTCACTTTAAAGTTACAGAAGGTTGTTTATTGTTTTCGTTGTAATATCTCGATTAAGGCTATCTTATTTCTCAGTTTATGGATTTTTTTTTATCGATTGAACGATCGTTAATAATAATAGTTAGAGATTGCGACTGCGACAACGTTATTATCTTTCGCATATCTGTTTGCTTATTTTGTTTTAAATTGAGATGGGATAGCTATTGATATAAAACGATTCTAAAGACTACTATGAACCACGTTTTCATGTTTCCAAGGCCTACCAATATAGGTTTACATTTACGTTGCATTAATTATTTACTGTCTTTGAATGAATTCTGAAAAAGCAAAAGGATTGGTTTTACGCGCGTATATGCATTAATTATGGTTTGACTTGTTAACTTTTAAAAGGAATAAAAGATGTAGAGAAGAGTGTGCGTGAGTGGGGGATGGATCCTCCCGCATAAATGGATGACTTAGATTCAATGGGATAGGGTAGGAATAGGGGAAGGGGACAGTGGTAGGAGTGTGCGTGAGTGGGGATGAATCCTCCCGCATAAATGGATGACTTAGATTCAATGGGACAGAGTAGGAACAGGGGAAGGGACAGTGGCAGGAGTGAGTGTGTACAATAAAGGTTTAAAGAAAAGTTTTATGGACCCATGATCGAAGTTTTGTCTTTTGTTTGCATTACTTATTTACTACAAATTCTGGAAAATCAAAAGTTAAAAGAAAAGTAAAGGTTTTTATGGGACCCATCATTAAGATATTAGATTTGCGTTGCATTAATTGTTGGAATGAGATAGAAAAACGTGTTTTCTGTTTCTGGAAAACAAAAGAGTTAAAAACAAGGTTTTATTGGGCTCATCCTAGAGAGACTTTTGATTGTGTTATTGTAAAGAAAAATGTTTAGGAGTTAAAATATGTGAAAATCGTGACTCCTTTGTTGAAAAAACTTTAGGGTATGTTTGGATGTGAGTGGAGGGATGGAAGGGAATGGAATAAAATGACCCAAATGACTCAGGTCATTATTTGAGAGTCTATTTTGAAATATGATGGAATGACAATTAATGGCTTTGGAAGCCATCCTTTGCCATCCAAAATTCAATATTTGAGAGGTCAGGGATGGAATGACATAACTTACCTTCCAAACCCTAATGTAATGACAAAAACACTCTCAAAAAATTAATAAAATTACAACCCCAGTCCAGCAAATACCTACGCAGCTACACGTTAGTACGTCCATTGTGTTTCTCCTTCAACTGGCTTCTTCCATTGACGAAGGTTTTCCTCCACAGCTACTAGGGTCATTTGTCTTCGTTCCATTAGGTAAGCATCGACTGTTCTTTTGTGTTTATCTTCTTGACATTTTTTGTATGTGAAGAAATTAGAATTTTATATTGATGCTAATGTTGTCTTCTTTGTTCATCGATGGACGTGCACTTATTATGTGTTATGTGTTTGGGAAGTTTTGTAAATCGAAGGATGTGAGTTTTATCCTACAATTTGAAATGTTTTGGGGTTACTAAAACAGTTTCATGGCAACTATGCATATTTTATTACAAGGGTAATTTTGAAAAAAAAATTACAAGTCATTCCATTCTATTCATTTTTAGTATCACTTCCAAACAATGGTCAAAAGAGTCTCTCTCTTATTTTATTTAAACTTCCAAACAATGGAGTAACTCATTTCATTCCATTTTATTCCACTCCATTCCATTCCGTTCCATTAATTGCCATTCCATTCCATCCTACATTTCAAAACATACCCTTAGGCATATTTTGTCGGGATTGATAGAACATGAAATTTTTGAAAATAAAAGGCTGCAAATGGTGAATTATGTTTTAGTCCTTATAGTTTTTGGACTATTATAATCTAGTAATAAAATTACAATTTTGTCCCTAAAAGGTTTTTGGACTTTACAATATCATCTTTCAACATTATAGTTAAATTCCAAAATTCATGTATACTTACTGATTAAATGTTTATTGTATAGAAAGCTTGTTAGTCACCAAAGTGACCTTATTTGAAAAGATATTTAGACATTTAATTATGCATTCTTTCAATTGTTCATGTTATATAATGCTGATAAATGACATAATAGAAGAACTGAACAATTGAGTTTATTAATTATAATGTTAGGAGATCACCCAAAGGTGGATTATTGCTTATAATTAATAACATTAAAGAGACTTATCGACCTACTTGGTGAATATGTTTGTATATCCAAAGATAATATGCATACTAGCTTGAGTATGATTGATTGTCTATCAAAGTGTGTATATATCTGTTAGCATCATCAGGGATTAAGGATATGTGTTTAAATATGACTCAAAGGTAGACTTAAATATACATATTAAAGTTTGTTATTATTTGAATCTTTTAATTGTACTCAAAGTATTAATGTAGGAGTTTGTTTTTAAATTTGTAGTTTCTAATAATTTGTTAGCTATGGGTAACGGGCTAAACTATGTTGATTGGTCTGAGCAAATCCAATTTCAGTTAGGTATTATAGATATGGACCTGGCATTCGTTACAGAGAAGCCTGCAACCATTACTGAGACTAGTACCCAAGTTGAAAGGACATATTTTGAGGCTTGGGAAAAGTCTAATAGATTGAGTCTAAACTTGATGTGATTGCAAATGGCTAAAAAATTTTAGCCATCAATGCCTCATACAGACAATGCAAGGGAATTCATAATGAAAATCAAATAGTACTCACAATAAGATATAACAGATATGTCTATTTTAGAAAGCTTGATGAGCGAATTAACGACCAAGAAGTTTGACTAATCACAACCTATCCATGATCATATAACAAGCTTGTCAAATCTGGCTGCAAAGCTGAAATCAATAGGCATAGATGTGAGTGAATTCTTCGTAGTATAGTTCATCTTCAACTCACTTCCTCCTGAATTTGGTCTGTTCCAAGTGAATTACAACACTCTGAAGGAAAAATGGAACTTTCAAGAAATCAAGGCCATATTGGTGCAGGAGGAAGGGAGATTAAAGAAAATAAAGGAACATCTATTCACTTCATATTATACAAAGAAGCTAGCAACAGAAAGGGAAAGCTAGGAAAGAAGAGCAACAAGAAGGATAAAGCCCTAATGAAGGTTAATGAGAGCCAAATCCATAAAAGTAGCGTTGTTTTGAATCAAATCTTATTAAGGTGCCCAATAATGCTCGGTGGTTGATTTAAGTGCAAGTACTCATATGTCACATATTATGCAGGAATTTCTTTTGATCCAAAACCATAAATGGAACTGAAGAGTTCCTGTATATGGGTGACATAATGAAGGCATGAATAGAAGGAATATGGACATACAAATTGATTTTAGACACTAGTTGTAGTCTAGATCTTGAAACGTGTCTTTATATTCTTGAATGTGCTAGAAATTTAGTTTCTATTAGTAAGTTGGATCAGATAGGATTTAATTTCAATGTTAGAAATGGTGTTTTTTCTATGCAGAAACGACATTACTATTATAGTTCTAGTACATTAATAGATGGTTTATATCGTTTCAACCTTGATGTTAATTATTCTGAATCCCTGTTTCATGTTAAACATAATATTGGTAATAAATGTAGTGCACATAAGGAACACTCTGGTTACTTGTGGCATCAAAGGTTAGGCCATATATCTAGAGAAAGGGTGATGAGGTTAGTGAAAAGTGAAATCTTACCTCAACTAGATTTTATTGGTTGGGATGTGTGTGTGGATTGCATTAAAGGCAAGCAAACTAAACACATATCTAAGAACTCAGCCACAAGAAGTACTGAGTTACTTGAATTAATACACACTGATATATGTGGTCCATTTTATGTCCCATCTTGGAGTGGTGAAAAGTATTTTATCAACTTTATTGATGACTATTAACGTTATTGTTATATCTATTTACTACATGAAAAGTCTCAATTAGTGGACATTCTTAAGGTGTTCATTAATGAGGTAGAAAGGCAGTTAAATAGAAAAGTGAAAGTCGTAAGGCCTGATAGAGGTGGTGAATATTATGGTAAATATGACAAGAATGGACAATGTCCAGATCCATTTGCAAACTTCTTCAAATTAGGGGCATTAGTGCACAATATACAATGCACCACAATAGAATGGTGTAGCTGAAAGGCGGAATCGCACTCTTATGATATAGTTAGGAGTATGTTAAGTTATACGAATGTATCTTTATCTTTATGGATGTATGCATTAAAGACAACTATATATCTGCTTAATAGGGTACTTAGTAAGGCGATTCTTGTGACACCTTACAAATTCTGGACAGGTAGAAAAACTAGCTTGAGGCACCTGCATATATGAGGTTGCCTAGTTGAAATAAAAGTTTATAGTCCTTATGAAAGGAAACTTGATGCAAGAACCATTAATGGTTACTTAATCGATTATCCAAAATATTATAAAGCGTATATATTTTATTGTCCTAACCATGGTACAAAAATAGGTGAGTCTGGTAATGCTAGGTTCATTAAAAATGGACAAATCAGTGGGAGTGGGAAACCATGAAAGGTGGATATTTAAGAGATTCAGGTAGAAAATCCTTCACCTAGTGTCTCTTCTCAAGTTCTTGTTCCTCTTGTTGTATCACAGTCATGTAATATATTGGAATAATAAGTTAATTTTCCAAACCCACAAGAAGAAAATGTAAATAATGTGCAAGTCACAAATGATCAAGTGATATCACAAGAAACAGTATTGCGAAGGTCTATAAGGGAGAAAAGACTAGCTATATCATATTTCTATATGGTGTATTCACTTGAGCATGGTGTGACCTGAGCATTGATAAGGATCCAGTCTCATTTAAAGAAGCCATGAAATGCAATAATTTTGAAAAGTGGCCCAATGTTATGAAAGAAAAGTTAAAATCTATGGATGATAATCAAGTATGGGAATTAGTTTAGTTACCTGAAGGCTAAAAGTAGGTGGGCTGTAAATGGGTCTTTAAGACCGAAAGGGACTCAAAAGTTAACATTGAAAAGTACAAAGCCAGACTTATAGACAAAGGTTATATCCAAAATGATGACATTGATTTTAAGGAGACCTTCTCTTCAGTTTCAAAAAAGGACTCTTCAAGAATTTTTATGGCATTAGTAGCTCATTATGATTTAGAGCTTTACCAAATAGATGCAAAAACCACTTTTCTGAATGATGACTTAGAAGAAAAAGTTTATATGGACCAACCGGAAGGTTTTGTGATTGTAGAAAAGGAAAATATGGTGTGTAAATTAAAGAAGTTAATATATGGTTTGAAATAAGCTTCCCGATAGTGGTATCTTAAGTTCAATGATACCATTACCTCTTATGATTTTGTAGAGAAAACTGTTGATATGTGTACCTTTATGAAGGTCAGTGGGAGGAAGTTCATTATTTTAGTATTATATGTTGACGATATTCTTTTAGTTGCTAATGATTTGGGCTTGTTATATGATTTAAATAAATTTCTCTTTAATAATTTTGAAATGAAGTATATGGGTGAGGCATCTCATGAGATTGGAATAGAAATACTCTGTGACAGAACACAAGGATTGTTAGGGTTATTGCATAAAGCATATATCGATAAAGTATTAGAGAGATTTAAGATGGAAAAATGCTCAGCAGGGGTGGTTCCAATTCAGAAAGGGGATAAATTTAGTGAAATGCATTGTCCCATGAATGATTTGGAACGAAAGGAAATGGAATATATTCCCTATGCATCTGTTGTTGGGAGTTTGATGTATATTTAAACTTGTACTCGAACGGATATCAGCTTTGTTGTTGGAATGTTAGGCTGATATCAAAATAATCCTAGATTGGACCACTGGAAAGCTATAAAGAAAGTTCTTAGGTATTTACAAGGTATCAAAGATTACATGCTTACATACAAGAAATTCGATCACTTAGAAGTGATCGGTAATTTAGATTCAAACTATACTAGTTGTGTAAATTCTAGGAGGGGCAATTTCTTAGAAAAGTGGAAAACATTTTTTCATTGCTACTTCCACTATGGAGGCCGAATTTGTAGCATGCTTTGAAACTACTATTCAAGAATTATGATTGCAGAACTATTCAATAATATAGCTAGACCGCTAAGAATTTATTGTGATAATTTCGCATTTGTCGTCTTCTCTAAAAATGATAATTATTCTAAGGGTGCTAAACACATGTATTTGAAATACTTGTTAGTCAAAGAAGAAGTGGAAAAATATAAAGTGTCGATTGAGCATATTGGAATTGATCTAATGGTAGCGGATCCGTTAACTAAAGGATTACCGCCTAAAGCATTTGCTGGCCATGTTAAAAGGATGGGTATTATAGATAAGTCCTTATTAGCATGAGATCATGTTATGTATGTACATATGTTTGGATATTTGCTATTATTGTTTGACACTTATGAATTCAATTAATGTTATGTTTTTGTTGTTTGTTAGTTATCACATTATGTTGTGTACATGCATTGTTTTATTATGATGAAAATTTATGTTTTGAGAAAAAATTAAAGTTAAGAAGTACAGTGTTTCTCAATTACATTTATTTTGAGTTGAGTTGATTGTGTGATACATGGAAGGAATCATGTCGTTAGATGACTTGTGACCTCCATGATCCCATTATTTCATTTCATTCAAGTTTGATGGCTTGACAGATTCAATATATGGTGCACACTTATGTTGTTGGATCATTAAGTCACAACATGGGCCAAGTGAGAGATTATTAGATTAATTTTAATAATCATAAGTTTATGATCGACCTATATTATTATTTTTTATTATAATATAAAGGGATCCCAAAATAATGGTTATTGAGCTTGTTAAAGGAAATTAGAGTAATTAGGCCTACTTAGAAAAGGAATCCTTCCCTCTCCCTTTAATAAAAAAGAAACGTTTGTAGATATCAAATATATACGTTCTTACACCATTGAAAAGAACGAAGAAAGGGTAGAAGGCAAGAGTGGATAAAGTTTTTGGTAAAGAAGGGATTTGCTGATAATAAGAGATTACACGAATATGGATCAAGGTTAGTATTTCTCTCTTTTCTTTATAGCACTAATTTTAGGGATTGAAGGTGTTGAATTAATTGTGTCATAATGTTCTTGGGTGAATACTATGCTTGTAATATTGCTTAGAATGTTAAAGATTAAATCTTACACTTCTAGGTTGTCGCTTTCTGCATAGCCCAAAGCACATCCAATCTACTCAATCCTCCACTTTCTTGCTTCGAAATTTCTTTCTTGTTAGTGCCTTACTCTTGTTTCTTTTTTTGGGGTTTCTTTTAGGGGTTACTGAAGCACGGTAGTGATATGGCTGAGAGCTAACTGAGACGATAGCTGGAAAAAGAAATCTAGTGGGTTTGGTGATGATGTAAGAAACACAAGCTTCAGTGACACACTCAAAATGTACCGCCTCCATTTTTTAACTTCTTGCAATTGCTTTCCAGTTTCCAAATCCACAGGTTTAATCTCACAGACTTTGTGGCTCTCTCTAGAGGACACACCATTGAACTTGCTCGGTGCATAACTTTCCACAGCAGGATTTACAATGACACCAACATAAACAAGGTATTTGTTGGGAGATTACAACATACTTGTTCTCTAATTGAAGTATTTGAATATACTGTATTGAAAAGAGGTATCTTTATTCTCTAGCTGTTTTCTTTTTAGTTGCTTTGTTTGTTAATCATGTTCGTAATTTTTAGCATGTTAGGATTCTATTATTCATTATGCCCACTATCTGTTTAAGAAAATGTTTGTTAGATTTGGGTCCTTGATTTTTTTTATTTTAGTTGAGTATTTTAGCTTGGTTAGTTGTAAGAAAGTTTATATAAAGCACTTTTGATGATGAATAAAATATAGAGCAATTTTAATCCCTTCTCATCGTAAAATTACTCTTTTTCTCTTTGAAATACAATTTAAAATTTACTACTGTTGTTAGCTTCATCTCCTTTACTTCTTTGTTTCATTCCTTGTGTAGAAAGGGTCTTCTAAAATCCACAACATGTTGACATTCTTGTGAATTATAGTTCTTTAGGACTTGATGTCTATCTTTTACTGCAATTTATAATTATTTTATTCGGGAGTTGTTATATCCTTTCAAAGTCAGTTAATGTCCCATTCAGGGGTTTCATATCAGTTAAATAAAGTTTATCTGATTCTATGTGTTCTAATTTGGAAGATTGCTTTGGCTGCAATTGGTCCATTCTTTGTTCAAGTTGACACAATATTCATGGTGGGTAATTAAGATATCTACCAAGAGAATAAAAATTAACTAGACATGAGAAATTTGCATCATGCACTTGAGTTGATTTTGATGTTTCATCATGCATCAGGTATTTACTAAGTGATAGGTGATTAAATGCATTGGATGATGTAAATGTTATCACTGTGTCATAGCTTATCTGCATTAGTAGAGAAAAAATAAGGGGTTTAGAATGGGTTCCTATGGATTAATAAGCCTAATTTATACTAAAAAATCAAATTAGTATTACTAGATAAAAGAAATATCTATTGAAATTTAGAACATGTATGATATAAATAAGAAGGGATCACTAAGGTATTGATCTTTAGGATCATAAGATAAAGCACAAATGTATCGCGAAGATAATGTATATTTTCTCATTCTGTATTTCCCTTAACTGAATTGTTCTGCATAATGTCATTTTTTGTGCAGAAAATGGAGAGAAATGGGCATTATATAAGCAAAATGTTGACGAGCTCTAGATATCAATGAAATTCATTTTCGTTTTACTACTTTAGTAATAGGTAATGTTCATTTTGTTGTCACATCTCCAAGAAATATCAAAATATTTGTTTGTCCTCATCACTGTAATCCCAGTTAATTATTTAAAACTCTAGTTAGCTCAATTCTTCTTTTCTTAAAATCAATTAGTAGAATGTCTATTTCTGGGTTTTTGTTGGATGTATATGGCCCCAACATATACCCTAGAAGTATTATAGCATGTCTAAGGTGCATTAAGAAGTGAACATAACAAATGAATTAAGTGCATCTAAATATGCTAAGAGACATAATGGTACTTAATGTAAAAGTTTTGGGTAAATGGGTAATTTGTTCATTTTAACATGAATATACCTCTATAATTTAGCCATATCTAGGTCTGTATAGCTCCAAATTATATAATTTTAACTGGAAATTAATCTAGAGACATAGATATAAAGCTTTCATGAAGGAACTGAAATTTTATTGTGCCTCTAAGGTTTTTGAATTCTGGCTTGAATTTGAGTTATGGCTGTTGTCCCTGTTTTCGAACAACATATAGTATTTTGGGTATAACTACAGGAATAATTAACCAAATTGAATGAAATTTATTATATTAGAAAATTAAGACATAGGAAAATGAAATTAATTTATAATATTGTAGGCCAATATGGGAAGTAAAGGAAGAAGAAAGACCAATATGCAATTTTTCTAAAGTTAACACATGGACCAATTGGGTGAAGGCATGTGTAACAAATAATAATAAAGCATGTGTGTCCAATAGGAATAAAGCATATGTGTGAGTCTTGAAATTTCTGGAATGGGGATATGGAGAGGGAGATGTGTGACATTTTAGGGGTTCTAAGTTCAAAATTTTCTCTTCTCCATTTCATCTTCTTCATATCATCATTTACCATGTAAGAAATCAAGGCAATCTTAGGTATAAATCAAAGTAAATGTTAGGGATTTTCTCTTCACCTTTATCTCTTCTTACTTTGCTTATTATGGAATGAAATTATAAGGTTGGAAGTGGGATTGAGAGGTATATTTTTGGTGTTTTTAGTTGGTGAGTCAAGCAAAGCCAAAGAGGAATGGAAGGGAAGGCAATAGAAGATCTACTTTTTCAAATTTAAGGTTTGGGACTTCACTTAGTTGATTTCTGTATTTGTGTATGATTTAATGGATATAAAGATTCATTTGGATGTGGAATGGTTGCTGGCATGTTGTTTTGGGGTTATTTTGGTGATGTATTGCATAGAATTGGTTAAATATGACCCTATTTTGGAGAAGCTTGTGATATTTTGTTTATTTCATGATGTAGAAGTCCAAATGGTCTGATTATTGGTGATATAGAAACTATAGACATAAGGAAAAAAAATGTCTAGAAGACCTATAAATCCAATTCTGACTTTTTCTATATGCATATTAAGGAACAAGTAGTGATATGAATAGAGAGAGTGTCTGTCACGGCCGTGGCATTGTTTTTATTTCCAATTTTTACCAAATCTTATTCGAATCTTTTTGAACATGTATGAGACCTTTCAAAAACCTCC
Source organism: Erythroxylum pelleterianum (assembly GCA_027563865.1). Lineage (NCBI taxonomy): Eukaryota > Viridiplantae > Streptophyta > Magnoliopsida > Malpighiales > Erythroxylaceae > Erythroxylum > Erythroxylum pelleterianum. The sequence continues at coordinate 13,688,753 of JAOQMR010000002.1, read as the reverse complement.
AAATAAATTAAATAGGACTTACCATGTGTGAATTAGGTGATTGAATATTGGAATCTAAGATTGAGCATAATGCATTCCAAAGAAAACTTACTTGTACATAAATGATTGGTATGCATATTTATTGCTCATATATGTATAGTATGATTATAAAAGTGTGATTTTGACACGCTCCTAATAGTGGTAAGTTATGACTTTCATGTATGAACTCATATATAAATTTTATGATTTCAAATGTATATCATATGATTTGTTGGTATATGAATTGTGAAATTTGCAAATGGTTAAAAAAAGGTTATAGTACCTACTCTATTGTCTTGATTGTGGATAGATAGGCTTGCCTATAGGGTTACAGTACAACTGCTAAAGTTTGATACCACCAGTGTCCATAATTCGATACCTTTTCAGGTATCCAAGTTTGATACCTTCGGGTATCCACAGCTTGATACCTTCGAGTATCCACAGTTTGATATCTTCGAATATCCACAACACTTGTTATCCAAACCCACAGAAAATGTGCAGGCCTAACATAGAAAGTAAAGTGAAGAGATATAAATAAGAAATACAGTATGACAACATAAATAATCAGTATATGAATGAGCATTTTCATTTGAATTAATAATTTGTATCATTGAGTGTTGACTATCAATGTTTGAATTTTGAAGGTGAATTTATGGTATATGAAAAAAATATTGAAGCATGTTTGCATTATTTATTTGATTAATTATGCCATCATCATTTATATTTGTGAGATGTTCATGAATGTACGTTCTTGGGGGACATCAAAACTTTGATTAATTATGCCATCATCATTTATATTTGTGCGATGTTCATGAATGTATGTTCTTGGTGGATGACCACTGATAGTGGTCATCAAAACTAAGTGTTTTCCCACTAAGCTTTCAAGCTTGTAGGTCCAAGTCATAGGAATGAGGTGCTACGAACATCTGCAGGGACAAAGGCCAATAGATAAAAGAAAAAGTACTTATGGAAGGCGTTTTTAGTTAAAGATGATTGTACATATGATGGTTAACAGAAATTGTATGTTTTCTTTTGGATTACCATGTAAATGTAAAAATATTTTACTACTGTTAAATGATAATGTTAAGCATTGAGGAGTTTTGTAATGTATATATGTATAGCATTGAACCGAAATGCATGTCGTGAATGTATGTACAGGAAATTGGTTGCCTTATATTTGGATGGTTGTAGGTTCCACATAGGGGTTGTTATAGGATGCATTTCAGATGACCATTATAACCAATACATTTTAGGAACATGCCAATAGATGAGAGAGAGGTGGGTGAAGAGAGGGAATGTGTAATCTATAATCCCAAGCTTTTTGTTTGGAATAGCTATATGTTTAGAGTTCAAATACTTGTTCTGCAAAAAGACGATTAACATGACCTTGCAATATGTTCATTGATTATAGTATATGATTTCAATTCACAATTTTCTAGAAGTTAATAGGCCTAAATACTCCTTTTTTTAAATAATGTTGTCTCGTCATGACTCTCTGACTTTAAACTTCTTGTTGCACTTTGTGTATGCTTATAAAGGTATTGAAAATTTGGATACTAATGTTTTTGACTGAAAGTATGTTTTATCATGATTAGGGAGTAGATGGTATTATCTCTTATTTGTGGGTGCATTATTTGACTTAATAATTTGTCTTTAGTTCTGTTTAATCCATAATATTTAATTGGTTGGCTTATCTTTCGTATATTATGGCTATTTTCTTTCCTAATTGAAAACAAACTAGCTTAATTATGTATAATTTCATGCACTACATCAATCTTGAAGTTGCTTTCATGATTCTCATGACTTATCTTTTGTATATGATGGCTGAGATATGAAGTTGCTCTCATCAACATTGACAAACCTAGTTAGTCGTCCCAGTTACGTTGTATTTTTTTTTTTTGTAATCTTAGCATTTATAATGTGTAAACTAGTCTTTATATTTATTATTTTTCTATAAGAATTTTTAAGGTAAATTAAAATCTTATATATGAAGAATATTCTTTTTATTAGTATAAATTAATTATATTTTATTTTTCAAAAAATTACTAATATTTTACCTTTTATGTACAATTCTTCAAATTATCAATTATTTTTATATAAGAAATTAACAAAAAAAATTGAAATATTATATACAATAATATGGATTAAAAATGTCGCAAATAATTATAATTAATATGGTTTAATATTTAGTTAAAATATATAATAAAAATTTCAATACATTTTAGAAAACGTAGTTAAAATTTTTTGGCTATGTTTTAAAAAATGTAGCTAAAACTCTTTGGTTACATCTCCAAAAATGTTGCTAAAATGTTTTTGCTATGTTTTAAAAAATGTCGCTAAAAGTTTTTGGCTATGTTTTCAAAAACATAGCTAAAAACTTTTCTTTATGTTTAAAAAATGTAACAAATAATCTTTCGCTACGAAAACATTTCTTAGTGAAAACATATTGGCAATGATTTTTCAAATCGTCGTTAATAGTTTTTCTCTATGAAAATAAAGTGTAGGCAAAAATTATTAGTGACAATTACAAAAAAACGTTGCCTATAGTTTTCAGCTACGGGAATTTGGTGACGTTTTTTGCGATGAATATAAATTGTCGCTAATGACTATTAGTGATGATTTTTGAACTTTTAGTGACGGATTTTTTTGTCGCTAAATGTTTTATTTGTTGTAATGACGAGATTTGCGAAAATATGAATGACCTAGAGTCATTAAAGTGGCACATGGGTAACCTAAATCAGTAAGAAAATTTTTAAGGCACACAAGTTCACAAGTTACAATTGCCATTGCTAGATACTTAGCCTCGGCACTAGAATACGCTACCATATGTTGTTTTTTCCTTTTCCATGAAACAAGATTACCACCAATAAGCATATAGTAACCACTAGTAGATCTTTGATTAAGAACATTTCCAGTCTAATATGAATCAATATATCCCATAATGGTAGTGTGCATATTTTTGGTCATAACTATCCTTCAGCTAATTGTTCCTTCAAGTATCTGACGATTAATTTTACCGTACTCAAATGATAAATAGTTGGAGCATGCATATGTTGACTGAAAAGGCTAATGGTAAATGAAATATCAAACCGAGTAATAGTTAAATAAATAAGTTTTCCTACAAGTTTCTAATTATAGGTCTGACACTTAAGTGCTTCTTTATTAGAATCAAGCTTCAATTTACTGTCTAAAATAGTAGAGGCAGGTTTAGAATTTGTCATACCAGCATTATGGAGCAAATCTTGAATGTTTTTTCGTCGATGAAAAAAGATTCCTTTGAAGAAAGTTTCCATTTTGATCTTAAGAAAATATTTGAAAGATCAAAGGTCCTTGATAGGAAACTGTTGAAGATTCCTTTTCAATTTAGCAATTGAATCAACATCATTCCCAACTATAATGAGATCGCCCACATAAATAAGTACCATTAATTTTTCAACCTTGCTAGGTTGAACATATAGAGATGAATTAGCAATAATTCTTCAGAAACTAAGAATTTCAAGAGTTGAACTTAACTTACCATGCCATGCATAAGGACTTTGTTTTAATCTATAAATAGATTTATAGAATTCACACACTAAATTAGGACCACCATTTTAAGGATGGGTAGTAGGAAGCTTTATGAAGACTTCTTCAAGATCTTCATGCAAAAAAGGCATTTTTGATGTCCCTTTAAGACAAAACCCACCTATTATTAGTGGTTATAGACAAAATTACTCTAACAATAATCATCTTAGCAACTAGGGAAAAAGTATCCTTGTAGTCTATATTGTATTTTTTAGTGAAATCTTGAGCTACAAGATTTGCCTTATACCTATCAAGAGACCCATCAGAATTTAATTTAGTTTTGAACATCCATTGACAACTGACTGCTTGTTTCTCATTAGCAAGACCAAGAAATATTTTTTGTAAGATATGTCAATTTGTCTTCCATAGCTTTCCTTCAGATAGCTTGGGTTTGAGCTTCTTGAAAGGTTTTAAGGTCATGAACATTGTAAATAGTTGTACTAAAATGTTGAGTATACGGATGATAGTTTTTGATAACATAAAAAATTAGTAGAAGGGTGCTTGACTGAATAAGCCATAAAGTCTTACAATTTCTTTAGAGGTTGCCTATTCCTTGGAGAATTACATCGAGGAATAGATGATTGCACTAGAACATCTAATAACTCTTGCTCATGTTAAGTGATAGCAACTTCTTGATGAACAACATCATTTGTTTTTATCAAACCTTCAGAGGTATTTAAGTCACAAGTCTCAGTTGAACCTTGAGCTATTGTATTATTTGAAGTTTCATGGCAATCTTCAACATTTTGAAAAGGAAACAAATCAATCACAAACTACCTTTACTCAAAATTGTACGGTAAGGAACTGGTTCAACCAACCTAACATCTCTAATTACATAGAGTTTCTTAGCAACAACATCTTAACACTTGTACTCCTTCTTAGTTTATGAATAACCCAAAAATACACATCTAATTGCTTTTGGGTCAAGTTTGTCTTATTGATGCATTGGTAAGGGCACAAAACAAGTGCAACTAAAAATATTTAAATAAGATATATTAGGCCTTAGTTCTTGCAACACTTTAAGAGGAAATTTAAAATCCATACTCAGCTTGATAGTCTATTGACAAGATAAGTGGCAATAAGCACTTTAGAGGACAAATAATTTTGGAACATTCATTTGAAACACAATTGCTCAAGTTTTTTCCAAAAATCTCGATATTTTCATACAACTCCATTTTGCTAGGGTGTATCATCCCAACTAGTTTGATGAAATATTCCATTAGAAGTTAAGCAATTTTTCATGTTATGAGATATATGTTCTATGCCATTATCAGTTCAAAGGAAATTGATATGAGTAGAAAATTGATTGGCAACCATCATATGGAAATCCTTGAAGTAATTAAAACCTTCATCTTTTGATTTCAATATATGAACCAAGTAACGTTAGAAAAATCATCAATAAAGTTTACAAAATATTTGAAACCGTCTATTAAGATAGAAAAAGGACCACATAAATCAAAGTGTACTGATTCAAAGAACCTTAGTAGTTTGAGACAATGAATTATTAAAAAAGAGTTTGGAAGACTTAGCTCATAATCATGAGTTCCTTTAGACAAAGAAGGAATTCTTTTTTTTAAAAAAAAATGCTTAGGTGGATGAGCAAAATGGTTATGCCATAAGGAGTGTTCACTAAAAGTACACAAAATATCTCATAAGCTTTTAGAAACCTGATAATTAGAAGGAAAATAGAGAGCCCATTCAAGTGAAATCTTTCACCAATCATCTTTTTGGTTATTCGTTCCTGAAATATAACATTATAAGTATAAATATGAATTCACAGTAAAAATTACATATCAATTTCTGAACATATAATAATGAAAAGGAAAAGAAGGAACATAAAGGACATTAGATTTTATGGAGTCAAAAACAAGTTTGATTTTACCCTCACCCTTAATGGGAACATTCTTTCCATTTACTACTAGCACAACAGAGGATAAAGGACAAAAATCACAAATATTAATATGCTTATTAAACATATGATAGGTGTCACCAAATTCTATATCCCTTAAATCATGCAAAGTACTCATTTCTATTGCAATTATAAAGGCAACCATAATACCTTGACTATTTTCAACATTGGCATCAACTAAGAATCCAATAAATTTGCTTAAAAATTCTAGTAGGCTTATTACATATTTGATCATCATCTTAGACTATTTCTTTACCATGGTTTTCCTATAAATAAATATTAAAATCATTAAGAAAATAAATTGGGATAGAGGAAAAAGATTCAGTAGAGTGAGTAGCCAAATAAGCCTTATAACTATATTTTATTTTCTCCCTTTATATCTTTGCCTAATTTGAGTTTTATTTATGGAAGGAGACTTCAATAGTGATTTTTTTCGCTAAGCAAGTGACAATAATCATACTTGAAGTCCTGTTGTTTTCCCTTATAATTTTTCTTGTCAAACTATCCATGAGCAAGACAAGCATGAGTATATGAAGCACTAGAGGTAGCACCATGTAGCATAATTCTCTTGCAAACTTCTTAATATTATATAGAAGCGCAAACACTCTTCAGGGATGGAAGTTCAAGATTAATTAGAATATGACACCTAAAATCTTCATAATCAGAAGTAAGATTTACCAGTAAATGAAAAATAAATCTTCTTCAATTCATTTCCATAGAATAATTGGATCAACAATCACTACAATAGAATGGAATTTTAGTGATAAATTTTTTGAATCCTCTCCAAATGGTATATTTCTTTCGTCTTCATAAAAAACGACATCTTTTAGTTTAACAATAAACAACGTCATTTTATACTAGGTTATTAGCATGAAAATGAGTTGTCTTCATTTTTATGTTAGCCATAATATTTTTCTTTTTAATAATCCATCGAAGAAGCATCGTCTCCTATCTTATGGTCGTCTCCTATCTTGTGGTCATCACTGTTGAAGAAGCATCGTGTCCTGTGTTGGTACATATATCATGTCCTATGTTGGTACGTATTGTTCTTCTTTTCTGTTACCAAGAACCCTGCTCATTATGCTCTATTTTTTGCTACGTTTTGGAGCTTATATAGGATTTCGATTCTGTAAATGATGTATGGGTTCTTCTTTGTGTTTGTGTTTGTAAGAAGGGGAATTGTATTTTTGCGTTAGATGTGTTGGGTTGACGTTTTTCTTCCACCTTTTATACGTGTTTAAGGAAACCCTACTAACTGTTTGATGAAAGGTTTGTCAGAGAAACAAGGCTACTTTTGTATCAAATGTTTATGTACATTTTTACCATATTATTGCTTTTACACCAAATATATACTACTTATAGTATACACTTGTATCCATCATAAGGACTTTATTTTAGCATTTCATGAGGCTATGATTAAACATAAAAATTAAAAGTCAAATGGTCAAAACCAGAAACATGAGTAAGGCATCTAAACATATATAGGTAACAAACATATAAGTTTTGAATATTGCATTCAACTCACTTGGAATGGTTAATTACTTCATATGAAGAACAATTTCCATCACATCGAGTTTTCTTGCTGCTACCTTTCTTTTTTTTTCTTTTTTTGGTGCTTTGTTATGAATACATATATCCATAAACAAAATTTCTTTTAACCATAACATAATACGTAAGGATGTTTAAATGGAGAAATTGGATCGTAATATAGTTATAAAATAAAGAATAAGGTTATGGTTCAAAGGAACTAACTAGGGATATAAAATTGGGGTGGGTTTTTAAGTTTACGATCATAAATCAATGAAGCTATTTTTTTATTATAGATCTTCTATTCTTATATAGGCATATATTAGGTCTGGAAATGTTTTAGGCAAGTTCTAGATAAATATCTTAATATAAGATAATACACTTCAAAGGAAATACATATTAATTTGAGTGTTCCAATCTTTTAAGACTCAAAATCTTAAATTTTATTTGAAATCACTTCAACTTTGCATGATGCCTTATCATTTTATCATCAAAGTTTATAAAAGTGCATAATGCTAGCTAATTTACTCGTTCAACGTATTTTTACTCTTATTCTTAAAAGAACAAATCTTTTAGCATACACATATTTCAATTTATTGAAAATATATTTTATGAAACCATATATATAATGGACTAGCTCAAAAATAACTAGCTAATTATTAAGATAAATTAAACCTAAATCACAATTTCACAACTATTTACGTTAGAGGATTCTGTAAGGGAAGTTTATGTACATAGAAGCAATCATATTTCAGAGCTATAAGCCCTAAACATAGTCATACACACTTAACATTCTCAACCTTATCATATGAAGTAATGTCACTTGATAGATCACAAAATTAACATTGCAAGAATGTTGGAACATTCAGATAAGAAGTCTTTATTGACTTTTCATAATAAAGCTGTTAACATTAATTCATCATGTAATGTCAACGTGGTGACTAGTTTTCGATGGTGGAAATGAGGTTCGCTGGGAGGAATGTTGTAACACTCTACCCTCTCGAGACACGTACCTGACATCCTGAGTGATGTCCGAGTGCGAATCCCATAAGGGTGGCATGCTAGAATGGTCAGACTTTTGAAAAAACTCACTATAATTTTTTTTCCATTTAACATACAAGTATGCGGAAATCAATAATCAATTGAGCCCTTTCTTTTCATAAACCATTTCGTTCAAGAGTGTTACTACACTCATTAATCAAACTTGTTTACAACATTTCCAAATTGGAAAGTTATTGCATACAGAAATATTTACATATACAATTTGCAGAAATTTTAGAACATACAATTGGATACAAAAATGAGAAAACAAATGCAAACGCAAATTGGTCCTGAACTCTTTCTCTTACTTACATGCAGTAGGTATACTCCCGTTTATCTAATGGGGTACTTTTTAGAGCCTGAAAAATAATTGCAAATTTTGAGTGAGTTTTGTGAACTCAGTGTGTGACCATCATCGATGGCTCACTCAATCACATAACACACATCATCACTTATAAACACATAATTCACTTCTTTTCATTTACAATCACTTTAATAATTCAAACGCTTATCACGTTCAGAAATCAATCAAACTATTTAAAACATACATATCGCATGTATATGCAATGCTCATGAGACCCACTTTCCATTTGTTACTTTGTTGTGATCGAGTGCCTAAACTGTCCCATATCCATTGTGGATAGGGGGCTCATTGATAACTGTTCCGTATCCGTTGGGAATACCGGGCTTATTTTACATAGTGAGACTTTAGCTCTTCTACACTTTCTGAGCTCTAGGCTCTTTTTCACATTCTGAGCTTTAAGCTCTTTTCGGTGGCTACTCTGGTCACAACTGCCTTTATCTTTCTTGCATTCATGTAGTGAAATGCATCAGTCACATTTGCATATTCTCATTCAATCACATTCGCATATCATCAAACCTTAGTCCGGTATTCAACATTAAAGTTGAGAATCACATTTTCATTCATATGCAAATGCACATTCAGAACACATTTATCATCAGACCGTGGTCCAGCAGTTAACAATCAAATTATATACACTTATTTCAATCCAATTCATATCCAGGGAGCACTTCAATGTTTTCACATTTATCAAAATCCTCATACATATATTGTCCGGAACCAACACATTCACATTACATAATCATTTAATTCATAACATAAACAAAACAAACAATAAAGTAAGACCATCTCGGTCTACTCACAGTATGCTCCAGATTAGCATTGGCTTTCAAGTTTTGGAAACATCTAAATGAGGACGTTTATCCTGCACATTCAATATACACATTGCACTCTCACATTAATAACTTGCATAATTATAAGCATTCATTTATACACATGTGTGGATATGGAATATATACAATGCATGGTTATGATAATCCCGGGTTTATAATCAAATTTCATATCTTATACTCATTTATATTTCATAATTCAGTCACTTATCATTTCTTTTCTCGCATTACGAGCTCTTATTATCAATTTCTCATTCACTTAAAATAAATACACTCTACTCCTCTTCTTGAATCACAACTTTAATCAAATGAACCACTTTATCTCCATTTTACACATGTCTTTCATACTTTAATACCAAAAATTCACTCATTAACGTAATTCTAGCATTAAAAGACCAAATAATTATCCAACTCTCATTTTAGTCCTATATCACTTCCAAAAATCTAGACCTTTGGGTTAATTTTCCGGGATCATTCTGATCAGTAAATGAGGTAATTTGGTAACACTTTCTTCTAGAAAATTGTTTCCTATTGTTTTAAGTTTCTAATGACACCACAATCATTCAATTTGGTTCAGTAATTTGAAAGTTATACTACAAACATTTTCGGACTGTTCTTATTCTAAAACAGTATACTATGCACAACTTTCATCCAGAAATTGAACATCTTAAGGGTTGAATTAGAATTTGACTTCTGCATATAATTTGTAGGTCGATATCTCTAGTTTACTCCACAATAAAAATCATCTCATTTGGAACCCTACAGATCCTGATATATTCAAAATACTTAAGTAGGTTCAGTAAAATAACACTAGTTCTTACTATTCCTACAGATTCCCTAACTTTCCTTTAATCAAACTTTTTCTAGTCAATTCTGAATGCTACCATTATTTGTGGAGAGATAGAATAATTCCTTATGAGTCCAATGGTTCAAGTCTCATATCATTTGGAGGTTGGAAGAAGAAGATATAGCCAAAAAACTAAAGGATGTTCGTTAGCCTCTTAGCATTCCATGCACGATGGCGATTTTCACCTTTAAACCTCCAAAGTCATGCACGATAGCAACTTTCATGCGAAATTCTGAAAATTGCTATCGTGCATTTGCATGATAGAGACTTTCATACGAAAGTCTGAAAATCGCTATCGTGCATTTTCACGATAGTGACTTTCCTTAGTCGCATACCTAACTTCAAGCCTCTATAATTTTTGATCCAGAACTCCAAAAATTGCAAACTTTATATCAATAAAAAGCTAAAAGAAAGATCTACAAATTTCATGAAGACAATCTTATCAAAATCTTCCTAAATCAATACAGTTTAATCAATGAAGTTTCATATCAATGCTAACTTTTCTAACTTCTCATCTTCATTTACTGTGCTTCTTCTTCCTCAATCTTCATTTTTACTTTTCCAACTTAAATTCTTCTAACCTATTAATAATACATTTCCATACTCCATACACTTTTTAAACAAAATAGAATCAAACTTATACTCCAAAACTTAAAAATCTGAAACTCGTATTTACTACCTCTCTCACTGTAATTTTCCACTTCTTTATTCTCATTTCAATCTTCTTCAATTATCATATAGAACACTGAAACACATTCCTCTATATTCATTTTAGCTCAACAACACAAACATATCAAAAATCCAAAGTTAACACAAAACATCAAAAATCCGATTTCTCATGCATGAATTTCTGTTTTCTACATTTTGTTTCACTTTCTACTTTCATCTGATGCATTTTTCCATTTTTTCCACCCTTCCAATTCTTCGACAACTTAGCATTTTATCAATTCTATACCACAACCTCACTAACTCTTCATTTCATATCATTAAATTTGCTTAAATTCATTTCCACAACTGATCAAAATGAAGACTACACTCTAACAACAAAAATAGAGCATATTCGGATAACAATAATTCCTGCACTTCCATTTTTCTGTATTATTCATTTTCAACAACAACTTCATTTCATTATACACTTTTCATTTAAATACTTAACACTACATCGCTTGCTCAAATTCACCTTTGTTAACACTTCATATATTTTCATGTGTGAACAGTACATACACAATATATGTAATCTTCCAAACCATACTAGATACAAATATTTCTTCATCAACTTACGTAAATTTTTATATATTCACAATGAAGAGAAACAGAGCATATCAGAAAATCCTCCTTTTTATACATTTTTTATTTTTCTTCTCAACTTCCATTTTAAATCTTTCATTATCCTTCCTAGACATCACCACATACTTATTCCTTAACTCTAAACTCGTTTTTGTCCATTTCTAAAAACATTCAAAATTTCACGTAGAAACCATGAAAACAGAGTATATACATATCAACTTTTCATGATTTTCTTTCTCTAACTCAAATTAAAATCCTTTCAACCCCATCTTATAACATATTGGTCATCAAATCTAAAAAATCAACACGTACGGCATACCCTGAATTTCCTCACTCACTTTTCAGCAAACATGCATATCACTATTGCATAACCATTTAACAGTGAGTTAACGTGATGCATGCTTCATCTTATACAGAAATAAAGAACCATATAAAAGCTTACTTGTTTAAAGCTCTAACATCTTCAAAATCAGGTGAACCCTGATCCCTCATGCAACCACGTAGGTCATTGTAGAGATTGGTAGGTTTCGGTTTTCTTTGGGGCAAATGAAAGAAATAACAAAGTAGGAGTGGTTGTGGGTAGAAGAAAACAAGATTTTACTCTGGTAGAGATTTGATGAAAAACTCTGTGTATTAGAAAAAACTTGAAGAAGAGGTTATGAGGAAGATGAAAATAAGAACACAACACTTGGTCTTTCCAATGAAACTGTATAGTCAAAACTTGAACAAGACAAGTGACACTTGTCACTTATCTAACATCTTAGGCTCTAACTAAGTTCTCTTTGAACTAGCTCCCATAACTTTCATTCTTTACAATTATCTCCAATATTTTCAATATCAACTTCTTACAAATTCTAAGTCATCCGAAATTTCCAAAATCATTTGTAAATTCTCCAATATCATTTTATTTCTATTTCTATTTTCCATACATTAATTTACTTGCCAAGTGGCATTTTTCTAGTATAATTATATCCCATATTTTCGGACATTATCCCCCAAAATTTACCAAAATTCAAAATTTAACAACTACACTCTCCAATTAAATTTTAAATCCAATAATTTCACCATTTTCAATAGTATCTCATCATAATTCCATTATACCCGGAATTATCCATGAATGCATGTACAATTATTTTTATGTGGAAAAAAATTCACTATTCATGTGCATGTCTATGACATATTATGTATGAGCATGAATTGCATTTCAAATCTCTTAGTATTCTTTCATATTTACTATCTTAACCTCCACGTAGGTAATGTGATGTTACATCTCTCCCCTTCTTAAAAGAAATTTCATCCTCGAAATTCTTACCTGTTTGTTCAAACAGGTGGGGATATTGTCTCCTCATATGCTCCTCTGCTTCCCAATTAACTGTCATCACTCGAATATTTTCCTTCACTAGACTATAGTCAATGGACGGTCTATCAATCCCTTATTTAACTATTCACTTTCTTAACTAGTTCCTCAATATATATCTTAAATTACTCACAATTTTCACTTCATGTGCCGACAATACATCTTTATCAGATCATATCAATATTTCTTAGCATACTCACATATCACACATTATGAATCTGAAACATCTTTGTTGGTATTACAAACTCATTTATTAATGGTCTTATGCTCTCAATAACTTCATGTGGACCAATACAATTCGAGCTTAGTTATCCTTTTTCCTAATCTGACCACATCTTGTACTCAATGTAAGCTCACCTTGGAAAGGTGATACTCTCAAAGACAATTCATCTTTTCACTTCTCTTTGGTGTTTATACACTTAACTCTTAGGTATATCTCACTATATTCCATAACTTCGATGTTGATCCACCAAAATTCATTCGTCTTTCATAAGCCACTTAATTTCTATTACAGACTCACTTCACTTATCAACAGTATCTCTAATCAATTCTGGCCTTCAACCTTTTTTTTGGCCCTCATATAACGTCTCATACAGTATTCTAATGACTTCACTATAATAATGATTGATATGCTTAAAGTCAGTTTTAACTATATCGTAATCTCATATTCCTATGAACTCCAACAATATAAGCTTCAAGCATATCTCCAGTTGTTAGGACTGTTGACAATTCAGATATTCAATTACTTGTTTCTACATCCTTAGCAATTAAGTACTATTTCGGCGTATTCCGATTGGGATGTATAGCTTAGGTTGTTACTTACGCTTTCTCTAATGACATCTTTGCTCACTCATCTTTATCAGATACACATCCTTCTCATTTCAATCACAAAGTAACATTTTTCTGATTCGAACTCAAAATTCAGATTCGTTTGCAATTCCTAACTAAGATTCACAATTTCTGAATCCTCAATTTGGGCTTTGTTAATCTTTTCTTGTGGGACTAATCTTAAATTCAATAGCTAATAATACTTTGATTTGCCCAAAATTCAACTCGACATTCTATGCTCTTTGTTGACTTAGTTTGGTAACCTTACTATTTAAATTCGTGCTATTTTGTAATTAAATTTTCGATTTAATACATCAGATTACAACACTAGCTTTACTAGGAATTTCCCATTTACACAATTAAAATCTTCAAGTAACTCTATTCATTATCTCAGCCTTACATTCATTTCTTTCAAACTCCATAATTACCTCACACTTTAATGATCTCTATAAAATTCTGAAATGTTTCTGTATATATATATTGTCTCCAAACTTTCAAGCAATCAATATTGTAGCAAGTTTCAATTTATATATCAAAAAAAATCAACTCATGAAATTTTAATATTTAATTTTCTCCACACATATGAAATCACTTAATTATGCTTCATTGGATTTTATCCTAATCCCTTATACAAGCATCATTGTATAGCACAAAATCTCCAAATCCAAATGATATAATTAGTATCGGTGTTATAATTCCTCAAAATTCTCTATATATATATTACTTAGGGTTTCTCACTTCATAATTACCTCTATTTTCTTAGGTCTCCCAAACAAGCTATGTTCAGATACAATACAACCCAACATTTCATTCAATCAAGCTAAGTTTCACTCCTATTGAAATTAGCATAGAATTGTTTCTACCTTCAAATATGTAGGATTTCCTCAAGTATTCAAAATATTCTTCTTAACTGTTCGAATACATTCAATATCTCATCCGCGATCATCATCACTAATTGATCTAATTTTTTTCTTGGACCACTTTAATTTTCAATTTCATGATATTGTGGGGGCATTGTTACTCAAACAAATATAGCCAAAACTCTATGTGCCCATGATTAGTTCCCATAATTCTTTAAGTAACTAATTCCTCAATGAGGTAATATTAGCTCATGTAAATTCCGATTTCCCAATTAACTTATTTTCTTGAATGATTTTCTCCATTTGTTCGATTTCCTCCGATTTCATATTGACTTACTCTAATGTGCGTTCATTCATACTAGTTTCTCCACACATTTCAACTTATTTGAAATCTTAATTTTCTGTGTTGGTAACACATTCATCATATCTGATTTGTATCTCTTATACTTAATGTCACCTCAAATTCAAGAACCCATCACTTAGTTGGATAGTTTACCTCAACAAAATGCATACACTCGCAGTGATATATTCTACATCTTATGCTTGAGTTTCGGCTAGGATTAGAACTCCAATATTCACCTTTGATTCATTAAATAATCATTTATGATTCATTCCTTCATTGATCACTCTTAAGAATAAGGTATCTGGTCTATTTAATCTAATTCAGTGAAATTCTTCTTTGAAAGAAAATTTCTTATTTCCATCATCTATATTATTCGTGTAACTCTTATCAATCCACTATTTCCATCACTATTCATCAGGCATTCTTAGTACCTCAAGAATATCAATTTCTATTTTCTCTTACAAGGTCATCATGTTTTGATTACTAAAACAGGATGAGGTAGTATACATGATCATTGTCACGTTAATCAAACAACCACTTCGATTTCAAATTCATCACTTTAAGATCTTAAAAATTTCTGTTTTGATTACATTCTACTTGTACACTTTAATCTCATCATTTCTACTTATATTCCTATTTTCCTCACATAATCCATGACAATACATTCACGTCTATATCTCATTCAAGGGTATACCATCACAGTACAATGTTGACATCATATTCCATAATACATCCACCAATACAAATGTAGTGAATCTCTATCTATCATATCGAACCATATATTATTTATCCTTTCTAGATATCCACAAGCTTTCATTTTCTCACACATGGACAAATCATCATTCTTCTCACTATTTCTATCAACTCAAACTCTTACTAAGTGCTTATGCATGTAACTCATGTAAAGGCGATTCAGAATGGGGATCATTTGCTATTGTCTGCTCTAACATGACTAAAATGCATGTAACTTGACATATATTTTGAAAAATGCCCATATAAAATACTAGTTCTAGGCTCTGATACCACATTGTAACACCCCACCCTCTCGAGACACGTACCTGACATCCTGAGTGATGTTCAAGTGCGAATCTCACAAGGATGGCATGCTAGAATGATCAGACTCTCAAAAAAAAACTCAGTACAATTTTTTTTCCATTTAACATACACGTATGCGGAAATCAATAATCAATTGGGCCCTTTCTTTTCATAAACCATCTCATTTAAGAGTGTTACTACACTTATTAATCAAACTTGTTTACAACGTTTCCAAATTGGAAAGTTATTGCATACAGAAATATTTACATATACAATTTGCAGAAATTTTGGAACATACAATTGGATACAAAAATAAGAAAACAAATGCAGACGCAAACTGATCCCGACCTCTATCTCTTACTTGCATGTAGTAGGTATACTCCCATTTTTCTAACAGGATACTCTTCAAAGCCTGAAAAATAATTGCAAACTTTGGGTAAGTTTTGCAAATTGAGTGTGTGACCATCATCGATGGCTCACTCAATCACATAACACACGTCATCACTTAGAGTACTTATCGACATTCCTTGAGATGTTGGGGTATCAGATAAGCTAGGCTTAGCCTGATCTCTTTTATTAAACAATGTCTTTTTCTTTAATTTATAGGGATAGCATGGTTGGACGAGGAAGGGGAAGGCGTCACAACATTGGACCATTACGACCCGAGCCAGAGGATATTAGTCATCCCCTGGAGCTATTAGATCCCCCTCTTAGTATAGTCGCTCCTCTTAGAGAGCAAGTGGCTTGCAATGAAGTATATATAGCTTGTGAGATAAAGATCGGTGATAATGTATTAGAGGTAGATCTTATTCCCCTTGATCTTTGAGATTTTAAGGTGATATTTGGGATTGACTGTTTAGATAGGTCTCGCACTAGGGTTAATTGTTTTAAGAAAGAGGTGGAGTTTGAACCTCAGGGTAAAGTCCTGATTATATTTACTGGTGATTAATGGATATTCCCGAGTTGTTTAATATCAGTGATCAAGGCTAAAAGGTTCATTCGTTAGGCATGCCAGGCATTCCTTGCAGATGTGATTGACACTTTGACACAGAGGGTTGAACTGGGTGATGTCCCTATTGTGCGTGACTTCCCCGATGTTTTTCCGGAGGAGTGACCTAGATTGCCACTTGATCAGGAATTTAATTTCACTATTGACTTGGTCCTGGGGACGACACCAATATCTATACCACAGTATCGCATGACACCAACAAAATTGAAATAGTTGAAGATTCAATTACAAGAGTTGGTGGATAAGGGCTTCATCAGACCAAGTCATTCACCATAAGAAGCAACAGTATTGTTTGTTCATAAAAAAAGATAGGACCCTCCGCTTATGTGTTGATTATCGGCAGTTAAATAGGGTTACAATTAAGAATCAATATCCATTTCCCAGGGTCGATGCTTTATTTGATTAGTTAAGAGGGGCTACAGTATTCCTTCAATTGAAGATTGATGAGAATGATGTGCAAAAGACTGCCTTCCAAACGAGGTATGGACACTATGAATTTTTAGTAATTCCATTCGGATTGATAAATGCACCTGATGTATTTATGGATTTCATAAACATGGTGACCTCCTGGGAAGGCCTCTGGAAAAGCAAAATCGTGAGGGATTGGCTGGGCCAAGGCCCAAAGCGGACAATATCTGTAAGCGGGTGATCTGGGCTGTTATAGTGGTATCAGAGCCGGTACCCGAACCGTTGTGCCAGCTAGGCTGGACCCCAAACAGGGTTGGGCCCTAAGGGGGTGGAGAATGTAAGATCCCACATTGGTTGGAGAGCAAAACGAAGTACGCCTTATAAAGGTACAGATACCTTTCCCTTATAGACACGTTTTCCATGGCCTAATGCACCGGATCCTATCATAACTCTAAGGTTAAATGTGCTTAGGTGAGAGTAGTTCTAGGATGGGTGACCTCTAGGGAAGGCCTCGGGAAAAGCAAAACCGTGAGAGCTTGGCTAGGCTAAGGCCCAAAGCGGACAATATCTATAAACGGGTAATCTGAGATGTTTCAGTATTACTCCTTAAAGAAGAAATGTCATGTTTATGAAAAGTTTCTCCACTTTAATGCACTAGTAGAAAATCACTCCAAACATTCCCTCGTTCCTCTTTACTCCTATTATAATGGAGAATTTTAACCATTTTATCACTTTCTATCTCTTTATAGCATATTTCATCTTACTTCTCTGAATACACTTGAAAAATGGGCTCTCAAAACATCGACATATTATTGGAGTTGGTCTTTCTTTACTCACTTATGCCACACTTCTAGTCATATACTAGAAATATGCCTTTACAACTATTGTTATCTCATTAATCGCATACCCACACTAAAACTTTCTCTTCCCTATCCCTATGAGTCCCTTTTCCACTCTTCATCAAATTGTACCAAAGTTCGATATCTTTGGTTGTTTATGCTACCCTAAGCTTCATTCCTAATATAGTCATAAATTTTAGTCTTGATCCCTTCTTTGTCTGTTTACTGGGTACTCACTGACCAAAGTTTATACATTGTTTTGATCCTACTTATAGAATTTAGACATCCTATTATGAACAATTCATAGAAAATGTCTTTCCACTCAAATATATTCAAATTCATCTTAGTTATATAAATTTAGAAACATTTTTTAGTTTGGTTATACCTGTTTCATTACTTCCCACTATAGTTGCACCTCTTTATACATCTTCAATATCTTCTCCCTTATAGTAGAATCCAATCAATTATCCCACATCCTTGGTTGATCGTATATCTTTAAAGATCCTATTCCATAATTGAAACCCCACCATCTGGTCAACTAAAACATTCATATTTCACCATTAATAGTCTATACCACCCATCCTTGCCTTTCTTTCCACTATTTCTAGATCCCCTTACCTCTAAACCTTCCTATTAACACACACATTATAACTAATCATTCTAAAAACCATATCCATAAACCCATCCAAACACTTAATCTAATTGCTACCATAAACTTAAATCATCCACTTGAGTTGAATAGAATGAACCAAACCCTTAAAGATTCGAATTAGTGTCAATTTATGTTTAAGGAGTATGATACCCTTGTGCAAAATGGAAGATGGGAACTTATCCTACTTGATTCAATACAAAATCTTGTTAGTTATAAGTAGTTATTTAAAATTAAACATTTACCTAATGGCTTTATTGATAGGTAGAAAGAACGAATAGTTATTAAAAGCTTCCATCAAAGCCTTAGTATAGATTATCATGACACATTCAGTTTGTTTGTTAAACCTTCCACTATTAGTTCGATTCTTAATCATGAAATTACTCTTAGGTGGTATTTTCATTAAATTGATGTTAAGAATGCCTTTTTATAAGTTCATTTCTCTAAAGATGTTTATATGGCATAACTACCATATTTTCTTGATCATGATAACCCCACACATGTCTGCAAGTTATGCAAGGCTATTTATGGTCTCAAATAAGCACCAATGGCTTGGTACTATAAGATATAATAATTTCTTATACTATTTAGGTTTACCAACTCTAATGTAGAGACATTACTCTTTATCCTCAACAATAGTAGTACTATAATCATCTCCTTATATATATTGATGGCATAATTATTAATGGATGTAATACTACTGTGACTCAATGATTTATTGATCTTTATGGAGAAATATTTCCCACTTGTCACTAAGCCAACACTTACAACTCTTTCTAGATATGCATAGACAAATCCCTCTAAATAAAGAACATTTGTTAGTAGTCTCTAATACTTGAGCCTCACTCGCCTTGACATTGCATATATTGTTAATAAGTTATCTCAATTTATACATTGACATGCTACTGATCATTGGAACATTTTCAAGCGCTTGCTTCACTATCTTTTTGGTAGAATTAATCGTGGTCTTTCCTTGCATCATCACACATCCTTATCTCTTTATGTCTTTTCAAATGTTGATTAGGCTAGTAATAAGGATGAATAAACCATCACTAGTTCTTATATTGTTTATTTTAGTTGCAATATGATATCCTAGTCCTCTAAGAAATAAGGCACAATTGCACACTCTTTGATTAAAACTGAATATTGCTCTATCTTTTTTATGCAATTGATCATGATCTTACCTTGCACCACTATACATCTTTATCTCTTCAAGCCTTTTCAAATGCAACTGGGGTAGTAATAAGGATGATTGGACATTCACCTGCATTTATATTGTCTATTGCAGTTGCAATTTAATAACTTAGTCCTCCAAAAAATAAGGCACAATTATATACTCTTGAATGAAACTGAATGCTGCTCTATTATTGCCACAATGGCTTAATTATATTACATTTTCTCTATTCTAATTAAGCTTAGGGTTTGTATTTTTGAATGTTTCAGTTATCTATTGTGACAATATTGAAGCAACTCATCTTTGTTCCAATATTGTATTACATTCACATATGAAGTATGATGTGATTAATTATCATTTTATTAGGGATCAAGTACAAAGTGCAGCATTATATGTCACCCGTATATCCTTAGACAATTAATTAGCCAATATATCTTGACCAAGCCTCATTTTCAATTCTCAAAGACCAAGATTACACTCTCCACAAGAGATTTATCTTGAGGGGGAATATTAGAGGAATCAATTTATTAATTATTTGATTCTATTTGTAACTTAAAATAACTATTTAGATTTAGAATATTTGCTTGACCAAACAATATCATCCTGTATTTGTATATAAACTCATCTTCATTCAATTAAATTAATTCATTATTTCCAATCAATATAATCTTTAGATATAAAGTCACATAGATAAACAATTCCCACTGGCAAATATCATCCTGTATTTGTATATAAACTCATCTCCATTCAATTAAATTAATTCATTATTTCCAATCAATATAATCTTTAGATATAAAGTCACATAGATAAACAATTCCACTGGCAAATCATATAAAAACAAATTTGCATTATGCAAGTAGCTAAATGGGAATCATAAGATAGTTATTACTACCTTTTGTTCAGTTTCTTTGTTCATTTCTTACTCTCCTCATAGTTTAAATCATCATTCTTGTTTCCTATTTTTACTATTTCAAGTGAATGAGATTAATGATGTATCTAATAATTATGGGAGGTAGGTCTGAGTTCCTTTTGTAACTCATAATCCATTTAAAGATAATCTAACCAAAAATCACCAAATCTATTCCTCTCGAGTTTGGACAGGGATAAATGTAACACCCAAATACTCTCTGGGAGGATATATGGGTATTGAAATTTATAGACAGTCGAGAAAATGAACAGTGGGAAGTTTTGGGATTTAGCTGAAACCTTGGATTGTTGCTTTGTTGTGAGTTGGGGAGCTGAAGAAAGAACAGAATAGATAGGTAGGAATTGATAAGAAAAGAAAGAAACAAATTCTGGGAAAAAAATGATGTGAACAGTGCAATTTTCGTAAGGTAGGAGACGATGAACAGTAACTGTGAATAGTGTCGGTCAACAGTAATTGTAAGCACAAGTAATTACATAATCAAGAAGCAATAACAAACGTAATTCGCACAAACTTCCTTTACTATTCTAACGCCTAATTTGGGGCGTTACAATAAAGGATTTCACAAACTAACCAAATGGATTTAAACTTTCCATGACATGTCTTAGATTGACCAAGAATTGGATGAAGGTACATTTTATTTACCAAAATTTAAGTTATACCTTAATGTTTGACAACATACAAAAAGGATCTTAACATTTTAAATAACGTTTACGATGACTCTCAAATTGATGGAACTGTTAAGGTTTCTTCAATTTTGTTGACTTCTTCTTTTTTTAATTAAGGAGTCCACTTCAGCTACGTATGTAATTTTCATAGACCCCTAAAAATTTAATCTCTAGTTAGTTAAGGGATATAGGATTTTAGGCTTCAGAAACCCTTAATCTCCAATTCCCTATATTTCTGATATTCTCAAAATGCAGCAGTTCATCAACAACTAAATGTATTTAGATTTGCCTACACCAGTGTTTATCCTATTTCTAGGCATGTTGAGGAGAAACTGACATTATGACTATAACCATGGTAACTCCAACGGAGGCCTCCACGACTTGAACCGGAAACAAACACCCCAAGAGTACTAGCTACATGACATAACATCTACAGTGGCCTGGGAACATGTATTTGATGGAAATTGTATCCACAGCGGAAGCAATCCAGAATCAAAAATATACATATAGGCAAACCAATCATAAGAATCGATATAAGACAAACCTGTTGAAGAAACTTCTTTTCGCAAATCGTTTTATCCTTACAGTCTTCTATCGTGTAACCTTAATCGTTTCTGTAACCCTTGTTTCTGGGTGGGCAGAAAGAATGTATCCTGTGTGTTTTCAGAGAGTTTGAGTTTTCTCTTTTCGCTTTCCAATAGATACCTCTTCGATAGGAAGAAAGGCATATATATATATATATAGAGAGAGAACTCTACTTTCCGCATAAGAAGTAACCGCTAAGATTACACTGTTTATCAATCATGCGGTTTGTAATTCAAATCAACAGATTTTTTATTTAATTTAAAATAATTTGTTGCTTATTTAAATTACAAATAACACACGTGTGGTTCAAACAATTAAGGCACGACAAGGACCGCAGGAAAAAATTAATAAGACTAAAATTATAATAAGAATCTATACAGGACCAGTATATTCTTATTACAATTAATCATAAATTATTCCACTAAAAATTTATGATTGAACTTCTTATTAATTTTAACTTTCCACAACATAATAAAT
>JAOQMR010000002.1:13582786-13595432 GCA_027563865.1 Erythroxylum pelleterianum | reverse complement strand
CTGGATCAGACTGAAGATCATCTAAATTGACTTCTAAATGAGGATGCTTCAAAGGGTTGGGACTAGAATCCTTATTTATAAGAGGCCTTTTGAGAAATTTATCCATAACTGAAATCAAAATTAATTAAGTAATTAGGGACAAATTGAATACAAAATAAATAAAAAATTATCTATTCACAAAAATAATTAATTAAGACTATTTGAGGAATCAAGTACCACTAAAAGATCTATATGACTATAATCACAACCCAAGAAAGGAAACTATATTCAATTACGTGAACAAGAAGAGTTCAATTTTTTTTACCAGGTGTGAGCGTGTTTCTGATCGAATCCCAGAGCTTCCTGAAGCAAATGGCGGAATAGAACTATTGAATCCCAGTAATTTAGCTGCAAAAACAGGATAAGAACTCTTGTTTGAAACTTGGAAAGACAGAGAAAAAAAGTTCGAGTTTATGGAGAGAAGAAGAAGAAGAAACCTAAGAAATTAGGTGTGTTGCGGCCCCGTTGGAGAACTTTCTGGTGGCTCCTTTAGGAAAGTGAATATCATAAGGTAGAGTCCACCGAAAAAAAAAATCATAAGGTAGAAATCAGTATCGTGGGAGCAAGTGGGATATTTTTAAAATTAATATTTTTAAAATTCTGTGGGGGCAAGTGGGATGTTTTTAAAATTTCAGTGGGGGCAAGTGCCCCCACTGTGGCTCCGCCACTGATAATAATAATAATAACAATAATTGAAAATAATAATAATAAGTTTATTATTATTATTATTATTATTATTATTATTATTAGTTTAAAACTTATAATAATAAATAATAATAAAATAATTAATAATAATAATGAGTTTAATAATATAATTAAGAATAAAAATTGTTAATGTAAGGGAGGGGTATAAATAATAACTACTAGATGGGAATGAAAACTCGATACCCACCCCCTTTGGAGGGTTTAGTGGATTCCCAAATTTAATGGAATGAATCCATTCCCTTGGAATTGAAAACCCCAAAGCAAACACTACTTTTTGCAATGATTCCATTCCTTCATTCCCAAACCCTCAAACCAAACGCCCCTTAATCTTTTATGCAAATATGGAATCATTACATATTTTCTGTTTGTAATTGCAGGACTAATCTAATTAGAATGATTTCACTGCAATCCTTTTTTATTTTAACTGCGGAAGGATCTGAACTACCATAGGAGTAATTTTTTGAGATCCCTTCTTCTATCCTTTGATGTATGGCAAGTCTTACTCGGTACTCTAATGAAGTTGTATGTTGTATTCAGCTTTTAGTCGTATGCAATCTGTATGTTCCAGTGGGATGATCTTGTTACTCTGTTTTTGTCAACTAATTTTGTAGGAATCAGTGTCGATTCATGGTCCCTCCCTCTGCAATTGAGTAATTGTGATTTAACACTAGTTGTTAGCACTTTACCTAATGACCAGCCTGCTAGGATCAATGCTACACAACCCACTAAGCCCATCCAAACCTATATCCGTAGGGGGTAAGATGGGCAGGGACACACAAGCCATATAGAGAGCTTGTTATGAGTTTATCAGTTAATTACAGGAGAGACATTGTGTATGGAGGGGGAATATGGGGAGAGCTATATAGTGAGGATGATCATCCTTCATTATTCTGGAAAATATAGCTATTGTATTGGCCTAGAAGTTACACTTCCAGGAGGAATTCTACTATTGTACTTACTGAATACGTAAATAATACAATCTCTACTGCTGTTCCCTATCAATTGGTGCTTTCATTGAGAGGTCTAGTAGGGAGATTGTATGCAAACTATAATGGAGGCAAGAGTATCGACAATGGAGGCTTCTCTTAAGAGGTAGGAATCATCCCTCTCTGCCCAAGAGGGGATGGTTAAATCGCATGACACTAGCCTTAAAGACCTATGGACGCAGCTCAGTACTCTGATGGCTAGCGTCGAGACATTGGCCAAGTCTCAAGGCCTATTACAATCGGATTTGAGAGATGGGTTTCAGTCGCTGTTGGCCAAGAACCCACAGAAGCTGAACGTGAGTGAAGGAGAGGCACCTTCGTTGTTTGCTCATCATGCGCATGAGTCTTCCTCTGCTGGAAATGAGAGGTCGGCGCATTCCACTCAATCGGAAGGAGGGAACATACCCACGGGTGGCTTGCAGGGTCTCGGTAACCACCGCCCAAACGAGCACGTTTCATCAGTTGCTACTGAACAAGCATGGGAGGAGTATCGAAACGTAACCCGTAGAGTCGACCTTCCTGCGTTCCATGGGAACGACCCATTTGCATGGGTTAATCGAGCTTAATCATATTTTATGATTCACAAGATTCCACTTGAGCTACGTTTGCCGATGGTTCAGATTTGCATGAAGGGATCAACTTTATACTAGTTCATGAACATTAGGGAGTTCAACCCACTCATGACGTGGGAGAGGCTTAAACGTTCCTTGTTCACACGTTATGGAAGGTAAAGACGAGGGTGACCCGGTGGAACAATTGAAGTCGGTCACCCAGCGAGGTTCGGTGGACGACTATATTGACGAATTTGAGAGGGTGGCGTCGCAGATTATCCACTTTCCAGAAGAATGGTATATGAGCTGTTTCCTAGGAGGGTTGCGTGAAGAAGTGAAGAACCGAGTGCGCACCCATGACCCTCCGACCCGAGTCTAGCTCATCTCTGTCGCAAGGAAGGTTGAAAGAGAATTGATTGGTGAAGGTGTGATTCGGCCAGGAGAAGGGAGGAGAAAAACTGAAGGTTTCCATACAAATTTTGGGCACCGAACAGGACACTCCAACACTTATCGTCCAGCTCAGCCAAACCATGTAGTGGGAAACATAAAAATGAAGTAAAGGAGCTACCCAACAAACAGGGAGGTCCCACCTCTTATGGTCACCGAATAGGGAATCCAAAGTGGAGGGGAACACGTAACTTTGACATATGATCAGCTGATGGAAAGGAGGGCAAAAGGCTTGTGTTTTAAATGTGGGCAGACCTTTAGACCCCTCCACCACTACCCAGATAAAGAATATAACTTGATAATTTGGGAGGGGGACGAAACCGAGGTTGGAGAGAAAAGTCAAGAGGCACCGATGGAAGGAGAGCAACAGGAAGATTGGGAATTATTGTGTAACGGTGGAGTTCGGGGAACTAGGGAGGGATCAGTTCTCACCACCGAAATCGATGGTTTTAATAGGTAAGTTGAATGACATGCCAATTGTTATTATGGTAGATAGTGGTGCTAGCCACAATTTTGTGTCTAGGAGATTGGTTCAAGCTATAGACCTAACTGTTACATCAACTAGAACGTTTGGTGTGAGGTTGGGGGATGGGCATCGTTCCTTTTCACAAGGGGTTTGCAAGGAAATTAAGTTAAAGCTGAATGAGGAGGAATTTCGAGTGAATTCCTATGTGTTTGATACAAGAGGACCCGATCTGATTTTGGGGGTTGCATGGCTAAGTAACCTTGCAAGGAATCAATATACACTCTTCTTCTCCCCATGCATTACAGCATATTTTGAAGCATTAAGAGTTGGAAGTTGAAGGGTTGTTGCGGTGTTTGAGAATGGGTAGAACCTTATCTGATCAAGTGGGAACCCTAGATGAGAATCAGCAAGAGAAATTGAGGGTTATTTTAGACAGATTTGGGTTAGTGTCAGTTTTTCAGGAAATAAAGGCGCTACCGCCAAGTAGGAAGCATGATCATGCGATTAATTTGAAAGAGGGGCAGAACTGGTGAACATCCGTCCGTATAGACATGCACACCATTATAAGGATAGATTGAGAGGCAGATCCAAAACTTGTTGGAAATTGGGGTCATAAGGCATAGTATCAGCCCTTTTTTAAGTCCGGTTATCCTTGTCAAGAAGAAGGATGGATCTTGGCATATGTGCGTCGATTACCACGCTTTAAACAAGCTCACGGTTCCGGATAAATTCCCCATTCTAGTTATGGATGAGCTAATGGAGGAATTACATGGGGCTAAATTCTTCTCTAAGGTGGATTTAAAGTTCGAATTTCATCAGATCCGTGTTAGAGAGGAGGACACTTATAAAATAGGGTTTCGAACCCATGAGGGACATTACGAATATATAGTGATGCCCTTCGACCTTATGAATGCACCCGCAACTTTCCAATCTACCATGAACTCAATTTTCAAGCCTCTCTTACGAAAATTCGTCTTAGTTTTCTTTGACGATATTTTAATATACAGTGCAGATTGGGATCAGCATTTGGAGCATCTAACTTGTGTGCTTCAATTGCTGTTGGATAATCAACTTATGGCAAATCAGAAGAAATGCATTTTTGGGCAGCAATCAATGGAGTACTTAGGCCACATCATATCATATGGGGTAGCAATGGAAGATCTAAAGCATTTTGGAGTGGCCTATTCCTAAAAACGTTAAAGGGGTGAGGGGATTCTTAGGTCTCACCGAATATTATAGAAAGTTTGTCAAAGACTATGGAAAGGTTGCTAAACCTCTTACGGAACTTACTAAGAAAGATGGTTTCAGCTGGGGAAATGAGGCTCAAGAAGCCTTTGAAGAATTGAAAAAGAAGTTGACTTCAGCACCTGTCTTGGCTTTGCCCGATTTCACCAAAGAATTCTCCCTAGAGTGTGATGCTTCGGGAAGAGGGTTACGGGCAGTCCTTGTGCAAGAGGGCCACCCAATAGCTTTTTCCAGCAAGGCTCTGGCTGAATCTACTTATGCTAAATCAGTTTATGAGAAGGAAGTTATGGCGGTAGTTATGGCTATTCAACATTGGAAACACTACTTAATCGAAAGGCATTTCAAGGTTTACACTGATCATAAAAGATTGAAGCACTTGTTAGATTAGCGAATTCCCTCCATAGATCAACAATGTTGGCAAGCTAAGTTGTTGGGATTGGATTTTGAGGTAATCTACAGGCCAGGAAAACAAAATGGGGCAACAGATTCTTTATCGAGGGTTGAAGATGACAAGCTATTATTTTTAGCAATTTCAACTCCATTTTGGCTTGATCTGGATGTAGTTCGAAGAGAGCTCAAGGAGGATTCGGACCTAAACTCAATTATGACAGCACTTAAGGCAGATCCTAGATCTAAACCTGACTTCCATCTCAGAAATGATTTGCTGTTTTACAAAAACAGGTTAGTACTGTCATTTACCTCAGTGCAAATCCCTCAATTTTTACACGAATACCATGCTTCACGAATGAAGACTGTTGTCTAGAAATTTGTGCATGAATGTGCCATTTGTCAGAAACATAAATACTTGGCCATGTCTCCAGCTGGCCTACTTCAGCCCTTACCCATACCATATCTGATTTGGGAGGAAATTTCCATGGACTTCATTACAGGTCTTCCTAAGTCTCACGGATATGAGGTAATTTTGGTGGTGGTTGATCGTTTATCTAAATACGCCCATTTCTCACTTCTTAAACATCCCTACACTGCTAAGATTGTGGCTGAAACATTTGTTTGAGACATAGTTAGACTACGTGGAGTTCCTAGTTCTATTTTAAGTGGATAGAGATCTACTCTTCACTAGCAATTTCTGGAAGGAGTTGTTCAAGTTACAAAGGACAACCTTGAAGATGAGTTCCTCCTACCATCCTCAAACGGATAGACAAACCAAAGTGATCAACAGGTGTCTAGAAACTTATCTTCGTTGCTTCACATCGGAGCAACCAAAAAATTGGTCTACTTGGTTAGCATGGGCTGAATACTAGTACAATACGAACTACCATGTGTCTACTGGACGAACTCCTTTTGAAGTTGTGTATGGTCGTCTCCCACCTACATTGCTACATTTCACTTAAGGCGAGACTCAAGTGGAGTCTGTGGCTCTAGCTTTGGTTGATAGAGATGAAGCATTACGTCAATTTAAGCACAACTTAATCAGAGCACAATCCATGATGAAGAAATCAACTGATATTCACAAGAGAGAGGTGCATTTTCAGGTAGGTGATCTAGTCTATGTTAAACTAAGGCCCCATAGACAGCTCACTGTGGCAAAGAGAATCTGTCCTAAATTGTCAGCAAGGTTACTACGGACCGTTCAAGATCATTGGGAGAGTGGGGCAGGTTGCCTATAGGCTCCAACTTCCTCCTCTATCCAAGATTCATCCGGTTTTTCATGCTTCTCAGCTGAAAAGGGCCTTGGGCAACCATTCGGTTGAGCACAACCTTCCCCAAGGATTGGAGATGGATCAGGAAAACTTAGTTGATCTGGAGGCGATCCTAGCTGCACGAATTTCTAAGTCTAAAGGGAACAACATCCTCCAGTGGCTCATTCGGTGGAGAGACAAACCAACAGAAGAGGCGACTTGGAAAGATGTAGAATTTATAAAGGGGCAATTTCCTTCCATTCACCTTAAGGACAAGGTGCTTATTGAGGGAGAAGGTACTGTTAGCACTTTACCTAGTGACCAGCCTGCTAGGATCAATGCACCTATATCCGTAGGGGCAAGATGGGTAGGGACACACAAGCCACATAGAGAGTTTGTTATGAGTTAGTTACACTTCCAAGAGGAATTCTACTACTGTACTTACTGAATACGTAAATAATACAGTCTCTATTGCTGTTCCCTATCACTAGTTTATTAAAATTTTCAATTCTTTGGACGTACATGTGAAAAAGAATTTACCATTGCTGCATTGGAGATCATATGGTTAACGGTATCCATTCAACTATTGCGACACTTCTTCATTCATTTCAATTCTTTGGACGTACATTATTCAGGTATGCTTGACCAGTTAAACAATCTGCAGTATATTCCAAGACTCCTTATGTTTTGCAATTGCCGTCTAACAAAGGAAGTTTCTGTGACCACCATTGTCACCCTTGATTCCCTGCCAAAGGCTGATGCTTCCAACAGGAGAAAAACAACGTTCCAAATTCTAAAAGACCAGTTAGCCATTTTCTGACCATGGGAGAAATACGAGAATAAACAAGGACCCCAACATATTTCCTTGAGATTCTAACATCAAACCAATGGTGCAATGAAATTTAATAAGCAAAAGCCATGTCATCCATTTGACAATCTAATCTGTGGCCAATTATATAGTCAAGATGATAATCCGTCAAAATATAATAAATTGCAGTTTCGAATACTTGTGATACATGGAAATTTAAATACAGTAGCTCAACAAACTAGGAAACAGAGGGGTCATAAGGAAAAAAAGAAAAGAAAACACAGTTATATAATTAGATTTTGAAACAAGGCAAGAGTGAAGTTTCCGCAAAAAGAAGCTAGCATTAGTAAAATTATTGAATATCGTATAAACATGTCTGATCCTATAACTTTCTGCCCACCATCTTATGTATGTACATATACCCCTGTACTCCAATATGAACCATTCATCACTTTCGTGATTCAAGGATTACTGTTACACTACATATTAGACAAATCAAAACTCTGCTCGTGCAATCTTGCTTCAAGATCCTCACCAACTATGAACAAGTCACTATATTATCTTGCACAAGCAATTCATATGCTTCTCGATCCAATGTGTCTCTAACAACACGATAAAACTCCACCCATGAAGAAGAGTATGTCTCCACAGGTCCCCACAAGAACGTTGGATTAGGGGTAGCTGGGCAAGCAGCCACCAAATCTAGTACAGAAGCTGCTGGTTTCAATGGCTGAGGGAAATTAAAGGCCAAATTATCCACTTTATGCTCATAGATTTTGCCATTTCTATCCAATTCATACCTTGAAGTGCCTTCAAACTGTCCCTGGGCCTCCCACGGGACCCTAGGGATACCCTTTAAGCACCACCTAATCAATATCACATTATCCGAAGGTTGCCAAATCCTATAAACATCAAGCCAAATCTCTCTAAATAACATCTTACCATGAAACCTCAGCGCCCAAAAGATCAACTTGTAATTTTCAATGCCCGTGAACGTATTCAAAGGGTCAACGAATGTGATATCGTCCCTGAAAAATTCAACAAAATCAAAGGGCAACTCTCGCGGAAAAAAAGAACACAGCCCACAGGAAAAAAAAAACAAGTACCCAGGTGATAGAAATACCTGTAAATTTCATAATTGAGGTCCTTCTTGAATAACAGAGGTAAATCCTCACGGAGAGTCCTCACGGCTAAACCAAGGTTGACAAAGAACTCATCTTTCTGGTGCTGCTGCTTATTCTGCGAACCAGGCTGGGCCTGCAGAGATGGGCAGAGAGGGCTGTTACTGTTGTTAGGTTTCGTTGTTGATGTTGTTGCTGCTGCTGCTGCTTGATAATGAGAAGAGAGAGTTTGGATAGGCTTGTCTCTGTCTCTAGAGGAATTGGAGGTGAGGAGGAGAGAAGGAGAGAGGTGTGGAAGAAGAAAAGCCATGGACTTTCCTCGGTCTCTTTGCTCGAGTATGGAGTTTTGTGTGATTTTTGAGTGGTTTTAAACATGGACAACAGCAGAAAAAGAGTTGTTTGTTATTTCATATTTGCAATTTGGCCCCTCAAAAGTTCCGTTGTGCTGTAAATAGATGTCTGCGTCATTTTGGGCCTTTCAAAGTTCAAACTCTAGCACTTCCTTCCACACGTTCTTTTCACCATTTTAGACTATTAATCCTGAGAAAATTATGCTTTTGATTAAAAAGAAAAGGAAGAAAGTCTTGATATTTGCAATTTGCCCCCAGAAGTGTTGGTATATCTCTGATTAATCCCTATCATTGTTTTCATACCCTTCAAGTTAGGCCATATACTTTAAGTTTAAGCAATCATAGGTAAATAATTTTTTAATTAAATGATAAGTGGATTTAATTTCTCTGATTAGTTCTAACATAATTTTACTTTTTCCCAGGGAAGACATTATAATTTGGCATACGACAAGGTCGGCTCATCCTCATCATAAGAAACAAGCATTTCCATTGGGACTACCTTACTGTCATCGCCTCACAAATTGACAGTAAAGGGTCAGAATAAGAAAAAGCACATTCCTTTCTGGATTCCCTAATTGAAAAGCATATCATCCTACTTGTATCCACTTTTTTAATGAGAAATTAAAATATTTTTTCTAATAATTAAAATATTCAAAAAATTAAATTAGCCAATTTTTATTTTCTAATCCAACCAATTAATTTTTATTTAACAATTCCTTTTTTAAAATAAATTTTAAATTCTTCAAAAACCTTCATTCCAGCTAAGCTTACCCCAACTTTTAAAACATTATGAATTAAAACTATTTAATAATTCAAACAACTTAAAACCGATCCCAATAAACTAAATATCATGTTCAACTCAACTAATCAAACGGGAAACTCAAAACATAGGCAAAACTTCTCTAACACCGGAAAATTCCCCACACCCATCTGCTAATCAACCATACCATTCCCTATGTATGTTCACTCAGGCCAAAACCAGAGTAACGAGCTAACACATCTTAAAAGTTAACTTGGCTCTTCTCCTGTACTGGTCAAATTTCCGTATCCATTAGGTCCTGAACCAATAACATACATGTATTACATAAGGATTTCAATTTTAATGTCAAACAGACAGCAATGTATATCTGATTGCCAAACCAAAGTCTAAATTGAGAGGCGTGCTTGGAACGTAGTTATAACAGAGTTCAAGCTTCACTTCCCAAAGTCTTTTCTTTGAGAGTTTTTTCCATAAACTTCTTGGAATTGCGCCTTTTTGTGCTGTCCTGTCCTGTCCACCCAATTCTGGTGAAGCTCAAGATCTGCGGGTTACCAGATGATGGCATAACCAAGGACACAGTGCAGACTAGTTGCATAGTGAGTTGGTAACGAAAAGCCAGATTGAGTAACAGAATACTATAATGCATCTTCACTTATAATATATTAACCCAACACAGGTGATATATATTATGACAGAGAAATTCACATAAGATGTAACAGAAACTGATTCTGATTAAAATCAACATGATGTCTGAATGTGATATGTGGAAGCATCTGAATGCATAAGCTTAAACAAGACAAAAGCCATGCCAGAATCTCAGCATCCATATTACTGTTGGCAACGTACAGCACTGACACACTAATGGGGTGAGTGTATCAGAGACTCTAAATTGTTGCCCACATTAACTAACGCAAAGAAACTTCAGAAAATAATCGAAGAACCACAAAACCGCATTGGCAACACTAAACAAGGAAATGACGCCTAAAAGGATGCCAAGCTTGAGATATTAAACCCAAATTCAGCGACCTAAAACAAAAGAACAAAAAAGCCATATTCAAGTATCTTCTTCTACCATAAAAATCCATGAACGCATTAACAGGAACCTTTGTCAGTTAATGACAATATAGGGAAATTACGAATGCACATGTCTCATTACAAAGAAAACAAATGCCAGAATCTGAGCAACCCATCTAGTTATCGGCAACGTACAGCACTGAAAATGCTATTAACAGAAATAAAGCATCGCAGAGACTCTAATTGTTGCCTTCAAATAGGATCCAAAATCATTTTCTACCTATCAAAAGAACATTTACCCAAAAACCAGAGGGAAAAAAAAACAGAAGTTGAAAAAGGAAGGAGGCTCAGAGACTAATGAATAATTGCATCAACAAGCTCAATAAATCGACGAGCTCTCATAGTTTGATGGTATACATTAAGTCATCACAGCCACACCCAACAGTAACTATGAATAACAAGATTACAAAAGCATAACAAAAAAACCATAAAGAGAGGCCTCAGATGTTAAGATACAGTTTGATAACATCAAAGACAAACGAGTCTCAGATGGTGCGGACAAACTTTGTATGCATCACTGGCCAGCAGAACAAAGATCTACAACCAACACTACACACTTTTTTTGCTTTGGCGGAAGGTTGTTTGTACAAAACCTAGATCGAAGTGAGGGAAGGTGGAATCTAAATAGGTGAGGCCTGGCCACCGAAACCCTAGTTTGTGTTTTGAGTTGAATTACATTATTGCCCGTAAAACCAGAAACATCCGCTAATACTGAATGAGGATCTCGCTCGGTACCATTTATATAAATGAATCATTATGAAGAATTAAATATATATATATATTAGATCTGAAAATAAATTTAAACATCTCAAGACATCTGTACTTAATTCTTAAAATTCATATGCATATAAAATAAATTTATGACTCACTTAATTTTTTATAAAAATAATTCTATTTTATAATAATGAATGACGTGAAATAATATAAATATATGTGTGTTTTGAAATTTGCTTATAAATTATAAAATTCTGTATATTATTAATGCATTGTTGGAGAAAGTATTCTCAAAAATCTAATTATTACTTAAAAGGACTAAAGTTTTATTTTTAAAATATATCATTAATTTCAGAAATAAGAAAACTTGTTATCTTGAAAAAAAATATTCAAATGCTTGTAATCAATAATTAGTATCTTTTTTCTTCTATTCTTTTAAGCTCTTGTTTCACATAAAAAGCTATCATAATATTTATAAAATCAGAATTAATTCACAAACATTATTAAAATTAGTGTTTAGTTTATTTTAATGAGTATTAAAACTTGTACATATTAAATATCTCTTGAAAATGTAATATTAAACTTATACATTTAGTCATTCTTAATATATAAATAAAGGTTCATAGAAAGGTAATTTCTATATATATGCATACGTATCAGAAATACATGTATCAGAAGGTTACAATTTATAATTAATTATAATATTTTTATTCAAAATATACTTAACATTGTAAACTTTAATTTTTTATTCATAGGTTATAACCAAATTTTTAAAATTTTAAAATGCTTTAATTATGTTAATTAAACATATCTTTAAATTTTGTGTTTTAATATATGTGTAAGATAACATTATAAATTTTTTATGCATGGTATAAAGGTAAAATTAATTAGGGGTAATCACTAAAAAAATTATAAACTTTACACGATTTTGCAATTATAGCTCAAACTTTAAACAGTGTTAATTAAATACCTGAACTTTCAATTTTTCTCAAATACAGCCTAAAGTTAGTATCTTCGTTAACGGAGCTGACGTGGCTAATAAATGTAGGATGTCATATATCATGCTAAATCTGCATCATATTTTAATTAAATTAAATTAAACAACAACAAAAAAACCCTAACCTACACTTCTCCTCTCTCGTGCCACCCACAACTTAATTGATCTTTATCTTACCGAGGGTGATTTTGATAGTCATTAAAGTCCCTCTTCTTCTTTAGTATCTAAGTTAACGGAGCTGATGTTGGACCCCGATCCTTAAGTGACAATTTAGAGATATGAAATGAAATTTAATGAGTATTTTCGTATATATATTATGTTATAGATGAAATCGTACTTTAAGAATATTGACGAGAAAAAGATTGGCGACTTTGATCTTTGAGTCGATTTGTATGGATTATGAGAGTTAAGTGAATGAGTTGATTGAAATGAAAGTTGAAATTAAGAAATAAAGAGTGAAAGTGTGAAAACTTATAAAATTAAGAAAAGTTTGACTTTTAGGGTTAAAAGTTGACTTTTTAATTTAGGCAAAATTTGAGAAAATGATCTACATGAAACTTGTAGTGTCTGTTAAAAGCTTTCTGTCACCATAAAGTATGCAATTTTTCGATATCGGGAGTGGAAGATATGATTTTCCAAAGATAAGGTTATTTTACTTTGTTTTTAGAAAATGATCTTAAGGGAAAGTTTGCCTGTACTAGGTTTCGAGGCCACTCGTCGTATGGATTTAGTCTGAATTGGAG
>JAOQMR010000002.1:13559455-13573995 GCA_027563865.1 Erythroxylum pelleterianum | reverse complement strand
TCTTTTAGTACTCACAATGCATCATAAAAATAATAATCGTAATAAATCTAATTTCACTAATTTCTTCATTTAATAATAATAACTTAAGCAATAAAATCCTCAATTTATTCCAACCAAATTAAAAATATCAAACTAAAACCTCAAAATAATTTAAACATGCCTCAAAATAATTTAAACATGCTTAATGCGAACTAGGGCCCAACACAAAGGCCCACATTGAGTCCAATTGGAAGAACTCACGTAAAATACCATGTGCCACTTAAAAATAAGAAGAAGAACGGGCTCCGTAAGGCCCAATATGTTCAGATCATGTTTTAATTACTTTCCTTTTTGTTTTCCTTGAAATAAGGTCATGTAGTCAAAACCTTTCTAAGTTTATTTTGTTTCCTTTTATTTGGTTGATTTGTTTCCTTTTATTTAGTTTTTGCCTTAGGACACTAATTTAGAAAGTGTTTCCTATAAATAGACACCCTTTATGTACTTTAAGGAGATTGATTCAAAAACAATCGTGAGTATTATTCAGAGCATTTTTGCTTTCTTTGTATTCTTTGAGAATACTTGACTTATCAAAGGCGTGGTCTTCCTTTGTGGTGTCCTAAGGCTAAGGTTCTAAGAGACAAGTTCTCTTAGGGTTCTTTCCATTGACCAAAATTCCTCTAACCCTCTTTTCTCTTTGTGTTCTATTTCTATCTTTTTAATTTTGTTTCTTGTGATTCCGTGTGTTTGATTGATTCTAGTCGTTCCTAGGCATAACTCCATCTTGTTGAAGGTTCTCTAGGACAAGTTCCTATTGGGTCTAGCATCATATTGTCACTATTAAATTTAAGAGCACCATCTTTCTGTTTGGAGCATTTATTATTAGAATGAAGGGCTTCTATAAAAGGAGCATTGTTAATTATTTGTCAAATTACTATAGTTGTTTTTGACAGGAGGTGATGAGGCGCATAAGAGAAAACAAAATTAGAATATAACCTTTTTCAACAAAGAGAAGAATGAAAGACAAAAAGAACATAGGCTATTGTCTCACCTTGATTTGTATACATTTTTGGATAGAGATTGGTTTTCAGTTTGGACTATTTATTTTTCTTGCTCATTTACTCCCTTCCCTCGTATACCTAATCTCCTCAAATGAATTAATAACAATTAATTAAATTTAATTATAATCTAACATAGAAATTAACTTACACCTAACATTCCCTATGTGACTTATTATAAGTCATATGGTTTGCCATGTTATATTTGTTAATGGAGACTTTAAAGTCGGGCTATTTTTGAAAAAAATTGCAAATTTAGATATTTTATTACCACTTTTTAAAGTCCAAAATATAATTACAAATTTGAGTAAATTTTGATATTGTTGATAATTAACCCAATTAATTATAATATACAGATTAGACTTTTTTTATAAAAATAAAAGTTTAAGGTCTTAAATAAACTCTTAATTAAACTTTAATGCTTAAATTGGATTTGTTCTTAAAACAAATAAAAGACCATATATATGTATTATGTTTATTGATATTATAATAAATACAAATACTTGCACTAATTTGTTAATACCATTACATGTAGGGATGACAGTGAGCCTGGCTCGAGGCTCACTTGGGCCTTGGGACACAAGTTCGAAGCCTAACTCGATCGGGCCAAATTTGTCAGGTTCAATAGGTTCGAAGCCCAATTTGGGCTCAAGCAGTCCTGAAATTTTTAAAATTTTAAAATTTAAAATTAAATTAAATTAAATAATAATTAAGGATAAAATTATAGGTAATGAAAGAAAAGAAAAGAAAAGAAATTAAATAATAATTAAGGATAAATTTATAGGTAATGAAAGAAAAGATTAAAATTAAAGTAATCAATTTCAATTAATTGAAGTTACAAATTTTAATTAATTAATAAAAATTGAGATTTTATAATGAATGAATATATAAAAACTTACGTACATTGATAAAATGAATAAGATGAAACCAAATTTATTAATAAAGGAGGATATGAATATAGACAATGAAAGAAAAAGATTATAATTGAAGTGATCAATTCAATTATTAAAGTTATGAATTTCAATTGATTAATAAAATTGTGATTTTATAATGAATGAATATATAAAAACTTACATATATTGATTAAATGAATAAGATGGAACAAAATTTATTAATGAAGAAGGATATTATTATATGCAATGAAAGAAAAATATTGTAATTAAAGTGATTAATTCAATTAATTATAGTTACAAATTTCAGTTGATTAATATAAATTGAGATTTTATAATGAATGAATATATAAAAATTGACATATATTGATAAAATGAATAAGATCATATTCATTTATGAAGGAGGACATGATTATAGGAAATAAAAGAAAAAAGATTATAATTGAAGTGATCAATTCAATTAATTATAGTTATGAATTTTAATTGATTAATTCAAATTGAGATTTTATAATGAATGAATATATAAAAAAGTACATATATTGATAAAATGAATAACATGAAACCAAATTCATTAATAAAGGAGGATATAATTATATGAAATGAAAGAAACAGATTATATTTGAAGTGATCAATTCAATTAATTATAGTTACGAATTTCAATTGATTAATAAAAATGAGATTTTATAATGAATAAATATATAAAATATAGATATAATGATAAAATAAATAAAATGAAACCAAATTCATTAATAAAGGAGGATAAAATTATAGAAAATGAAAGAAAATATTATAGTTGAAGTAATCAATTTAATTAATTATGGTAATCTTAATTATAAAAAAATGAGTATCGAAATCATTTTTCAAAAAGAAATGATACAAATTACAAAAAATCAAGATGGAGATTGGAGACTAGAGACTGGTAACTGGAGAGGGCACTAATAGAGACTAGATAGACTAAGAGAGCAACTAATTAGTGTAGTCGATCGTCAATAGTTTGCATCACTTATTATGTATATACAAACATTATATTCAGTAATGTAATATTAAAATTAAAGGGATACTAATGACATGGTAATAATTAATTAATAATTAAATATATCTTCATCTTCCAATATTTATCAAAATAATGTCCACTTGATTGATGAATATGACTAGTCACCTCTACATTAGTATTTGTGGTTGTATTAATATATAAATTTAAAAATAATATTAGGTAAGATAATATAAAAATAGACGAAATTGATATATAAAAAAGAAAATAATTTATCCTCAATATCTTTGTCATCTAATCAACTTTAGGCAAACATAAAGGCTTTCATAGCATGTGGATAAAGTCCAGTACGATGAGAACTAATAACTTGACCACTAGTGTTAAAAGCAGACTTTGAAGCAATGGTAGATGATGGAATTGTTAATAGGTCTTTAATCGAAAAATTATTTCCACAACTCTTCTACCATAATAATACATTGAACTGTACACCTTCAACTTTGGTCACACAATATTTTGTCAAAAATTTATCTAATTATATCATATTGTACGAAGTCCTAGCCCTTTTTCTTTCATAAATTTTGAAAGTGAAAGTAACAAACTGCTCTTAGAAGATGAGCCCAAACCTGAAACTGAAGCCAGAGTTGAACAACCTAAACTATTGCAATCCTGATTATGAATTTTGTCCATTATGAGTTAATAATCATTAAACGAATCATACCATAATCATTTAATGACATCTAAATGGTCTTGGGCTTGATCACCATACAACACATTTTATATAAAAGTAACCCTTCATCTTATATCTTAGGTCCAACACAAATAAGACTACAATAATATGTCAAATCATAGACCAATAAGAATTCAACTTCTCCATCATCTACTTTGCTATAACCCAAATAACCTCATTGGAATCAAACATCCAATCAAATAAAGAATTCTTTATCTTATACATAATGCTAAAGCAACAATGTGAAGATAGATATTTTATTCCTAAGAATAATTCAAATATATTATGAAATAATTCCAACTTCGTACAAAGTTCTCTAGCCAACCTCTATTGATCTTCTATAGGCATGCGGGTGTATTAAGAATCTCTTTGTTATACCTAGATCAACTTATTGATCGACTCCAACATCTTGAAGATTGAATTTCATATAGCTGGACAATCCAAAACCAACATCTTTGTACTCGAAATGCATAGATATCATGTAGTTTCTTCAAATTTCTCAACTTTTTTAGGTGTTGTGAGAACTAATAGGAAACTGTCCTAGAGAACCTTCAATAAGATGGAACTATGCCCAGGAACGACTAGAATCAAACATATATGGAAGCATAAGAAACAAAATTGAAAAGATAGAAATAGAACACAAAGAGATAAGGGGTTAGAAGAATGTTGGTCAATGGAGAGAACCCTAAGAGAACTTATCTCTTAGAACTCTAACCTTGGGACGCCACAAAGGAAGACCACTCCTTCGATAAGTCAAGTATTCTCAAAGAATATAAAGAAAGCAAGAATGCTCTCAATATTATTTTTGAATGAAAAAAAATCTACTTTCAAAGTCCATAAAGGGTGCCTATTTATAGGAAAAACTTCCTAACTTAATGTCCTGAAGAAAAAATTAAATAAAAGGAAACAAATTAATCCCTAAAAAAGGAAACAAAATAAACTTAGAAAGTTGTTGACTAGATGACCTTATTTCAAAGAAAACAAAAAAGGAAACTAATTAAAACATGATCTAAACATATTGGACCTTATAAATCACGTCCTTCCCCTTATTTTTAAGTGGCATTTGGTTATCAAATGGTATTTTAAGTGAGTTCTCCTAATTGGACTCCATGTGGGCCTTTGGACACTTCATGTTGGGCTTCAAAGAGTAAGCTAATGCCTCTTGGATATTTATGAGATGAAATCTGATTCAACAACATGGGCTCTATCTCTTGAAGGTCTTAGATCAAACAATTCAATGCTTGTTTCATTGCTTTGGTCCTAGCTCTTATCATTGGGCCTCAAACATCTTGTAATGGATCTTTAGAAACATTAGACTTGAATGTTGGGCCTTTGATATGGGAATTTCGTTCAACCCCTTGCTTTGCACATTCAAATGTCAAATTTGATCCAATTTCAGCTCATAAGCCTCCTTTTGCAAGCTCATGTCCATACAAGTCATGCCCTAGGCTTCCTTGAGGCGAATCACACCATGTATACTTCTCTTGTTGTCTTTCACATGCCCATGGTTCTCCATCATTAGGTTTTGTACTCCAATATACTACACTATTTCAAATTAAATATATTTCTTCCTTTATGGTATCCAATCCACCTTTTATAATCAAGTTCATAATATGTGCAAAACAGCACATATAAAATAACCTGCCACCATCCAACAAGCTTCCAACTCGTATCTTATTCTTCAATTTTTCAATCATAGCATCATTTGTATTACATTATTCAACTGTTTATGGTGGATAATTTGTTATCGATATTAAAATCCATCAAACAATCTCCCAATAAGGTTGCCAACTTTTTACTTATATATCGTGGCGAGACATAAATGGACTTATCATGTATAAATATAACTAACAACAATCATAACAATAACATAATGAAAAAACAATATTAAATAATATAAATTACCTTAAAATTTTATTGCTTAAAGTCTAATCATTGTCAACATAATATGTCGACACCGCCATATAACCCTTTTTTTAGTTATCAGTTGTCCACATGTCTATTGTAATGGTAATTTATCCTTTAATACTCGCCAATGTTCTTAAAATTTCTTTCTTCTTATCCTTGTATATCTTCATAATGTCCTTCATCAATTTATTTTGACTTGGAACTTTAAAGGTCAATTGGAGTGAGTTACAAAGCAGCCTAGATTTTTGGTATTAACTATATATAGTGGATGGTCACCAATTATCATAGAAGTTATGGAAAACCTTGATCTGTTGTTATCATGAGATGTTGCAGTCATTTCATTATTTCCTCTCATAAGGTTAGGGGTAAAAAATGTTTGACCTCTTAGTATCATCTTATTTATACGTTACGAATCCACATATCTCTTTACATGAGAGGTTGCACCTTTTAAACACTCAACCAACATATTTTGACAATATTTACATTCGGCTTTTTCTACTTCATCTATCTATCTAGTCTTACTAAAGTGATTCCAAACTTCACTTTTCAATTGACTTCTATTGAACTTCTATCTTCACTTAATAAGGGATTAAAGTTTTTGTATCTCTATTATTTGGCTACAATTATCTACTGAAGGAATATGCTCGTCCATATGAAACAATCAATATATAAATATATGTGCTATTAATAATCATAATTGAATAACATTAAGATTAATATATATGTAATTCATAATAATCAGTGACTTACACAGGCATGTAAGTGATCGTGTAATTCACTGTGAGTTTTTGCAAACTTACAGGTCATTTTCACGCCCATGTAAGTGACCATGTAAGTTCGTGAAAACACCTTGTCAATGACGACAATTCCAAAATTCCAATATTTTATAAAACATTGTGTATATTTTACCATGGTGGTGGGTGGGTGGCGAAGATAAAGCCAACAAGGAGAGGAGAAGGGGGCATAGGCAGTTAGAGGCGAGGGGTGGCGAGGAGAAGGGGAAGGGGTGGCTATGGCTGGAGGGGGAAGGGGTGGACCGGGCAGTGACTAACGACTGGAACAATGAAGGGGTGGTGATTAATGAAGGCTGACTGACTGACAACGTCTACAACGGTGACTAGTGAGAGAGAATAAGTGGTAAGAGATAGTGAGAGAGAGAACAAATGATGAGAGACAGTGAGAGAGGTGAAGAGGAAGAAAATAAAAAATAAACCTAAAGCAAAACGATGTCGTTTAACTTAGTGAGAGACAAAAGTGTAAAATGATATTGCTTTGTAGGAGAAGCAAAATGACATCGTTTTGCTTCATTTATTCAACTAAGGTAGTCAGGCCTTAGGGGCCTAACATTTTTAGAACCATTGGGCTCGATGCTTGGTCAACCTAGGTCTATCATGTTGACCATAAGTTAGGTTGGACCAGACCGGGCCGATTTTACCATCCTTAGTTACATGTATAGATGTAATTATATATACAATCAAATTGTGCACGCAAGTCTTTTTGTAGTTTTTATTATTCTATCAACAGGCCAGGCTAGACCGGGCCAAGCTAGTTTTGCCATCCTTAGTCATATGTATACAAGTAATTGTACGTACAATCAAAAATTGTGTATGCAAGTCTTTTGCTGCTTTCATTATTATATGATGTATATAGCAATACAAGTTCACTAAATCAAATAATTAGCCTAAAAATGATAAATTTTTTTAGTTAATTATAAAAAAAACACATTCAAATGCAAACATTTTAAAGCATCATGACAGAAAAAAAAACTTTAACAAAACCAATAACTTTAGAAAGAGAAAAAATTGAGCTATAATGTCAACAATTGGTTTATATTAGTATGTTTTCGTATAATATTTAATCAAAATAGAAAAAATAAAAAATGTCATACTTCTTCATTTGTATTTTATCAAACATTAAAGTTAAGTTTCATTTGATTATAAAAAATTTATAATTGAAATTATATTAATATAATTTAGTTTAAATAATAAATATAATATTTAAAGGGCTAATTAAAAAATCATAAACTTTCTACAATTTTTAATAATAACTCAAAATTTAAAAAGTAAAAATTAAATATCCAAAGTTTTAATTTTGTTGCAAATATAGTTCGATGTTAGTATTTTTCTTAACGGAGTAGAAGTAGCAAACCACGTTAGACGTGTTTTTGATATGTAAAATACAAAGTGTATGATAGATGTACAAATCATAATTTTTAAATTTTTATTAATTGATATTAAATTAAACAATTAATTATTTATCTCCACCTTCAACCTATCACTTACAACTCTCTCTCTCTCTCCTGACTTCCAAAAGGTACTTTGTGTCTCTCACCATCTCTTCTCTACTCTAGTCTTCATTTCTCTTCATTATTTCCCAACTTAATCTTCTCCAAATTACGTGAAAAGTGTCCTATCTAAAAATATGTCTTAATTTCATGTAAAATTAACCTTGAAATATTAAATAAAAAATGTACAAAATTTTGAAATATT
The DNA here is from genome assembly GCA_027563865.1 of Erythroxylum pelleterianum. Classification (NCBI taxonomy): domain Eukaryota; kingdom Viridiplantae; phylum Streptophyta; class Magnoliopsida; order Malpighiales; family Erythroxylaceae; genus Erythroxylum; species Erythroxylum pelleterianum. The sequence goes on along the minus strand of JAOQMR010000002.1, from coordinate 13,565,956 downwards.
AAATAAACGACTGCGTTTTTTATTTAATATATCCAAATTACGTGCAAAATCTTCTCCAAATTACTTCATTTCTCTTCTCCAAATGGTTTTGTATTTTCATGTAGTCTTAATTGCCAATAACCAGATTTTGCAGCGAGTGTAGTAAACCAATGATGTCCTTTTAATCTACTAATATTATAGTCTTTTTTAGGTAATTTATATGCATCACCTAGAGTAGCTTTATTTAATTCTTTATAGTTGATTACCATTCTTCTTTTGCCACGTTTTTGTTCAGAAAGATTATTTACATAGAAGGCTGGGGCCGAATGTTTACTTGTGCTTGGTGCTATTAATTATTTTTGTAATAATTCTGAACATTCATTAATAAACTCTTGCACATCTTGTTGTGTATATGAAATATTATTTTTAATATTAATTTCCTATATAGGATCTTTGAGTTTTATTTCAACCAATTGATTATTAATATTCTTTTTAGGATCTAATGGATTTTCACTACAAACTTGTTCTATTAAGGTTTTTATTTCGGTTTCAAAAGTAAGATTATTAAGAAGATAAAATTGTAATTGATTTAATTTTCTGTTATAAGTCGTAAATTTTTATAATAAGTTGTATGGTATATACGAATTTTGAGGATTATGGATTTTTGATTTAATGATTTTATTATTGGTGTTCGTAAAGTTATATAATGTAAATATTGGCAAAAAGGATTATATAATTTAAGAAAATTATTTTCTAAAATTAATGATAATCTTGATTCTTGTTGATAAATTTAAGGTATAATAAAAGTGTAATTTTCAATAATGATATTATTATAATAGCTTACATACCAAATAGATTGAATACTTCCATCTGCTATTCTTATTTGTAGAGGTTTGTTTACAAATGGAAAGTTGATTTATTACTTGTCAAATTTCAAATTCAAACAGATTCTAAGTATTTATGTGGATTCACTAAATATAATATTAAAACAAATTACAATCAAGGATGATTAATCAAATGACAATTAGAATTAAATCAATACAATTTTCAAATGCATTATATAAAATCTTTTGCTAACAGTCTTGCAACTACATTAACCAGAGAATGGAAACAACTATCCTCAGCCTGAAGGATTCACTCAATAAGAAGGAAACCAAATTATTAGAGCTTCAACAACATGTGGGAAGTGTAACTAAAGAAATTAATCAGTTGAGAGCAACCATTACCCTCCGTGAAAAACAACAACTATGTATTGATCAACTACCCAACCAACCATCCAACCAATTACTCCTCAACAAATTACGTAAACAGCCTTACCTAAAATTCCCGAACATACTATTCAAACTACCAATCCATTACCAAACTCAGCTACACCTGTCTCCCAAAAAAAAGACGATTTCAAAGAATCCAAAGTTTATGTCATATTCAATAGACCCATGGCTGGAATATATGATGAATGGCATAAGGCTACCATCCATATTACTAGTAAACCCTCAATTTTTCACCGAAGCTATACAAATAGCACTGAAGTAGAAAAAGCTTTGGCTGAATTCAGAGAACCATCATTCAAACCCCATTATAAACAAGCCTCGGAAAAACAACCATCAGACTCCAAAATGAAAACCTTGGGAAAACCTATCAACATGGAAAAAATAAATGTCGTCCCTACCAAGGCTCTAGAGGAATAAATGAAAAAGATTATTTCTGAACTCTTCTATGATTGTTTTCAAGCACTCAATGGTTAGAAAGAAGAACAAAAAAATATTCCAATATTATCCCCAAAATCGTGGACGACCAAAAGTTATTATATTTCCAGAAGCTGATGCACTCACTACTTACCTTTTTTTTCAAAGTAGGTTAATATACACTATTTACTTAACCAATTTAAATACCCTTTTTGAAGTCCCAACAGGTTTGTCCTTGCAGTAAAAAACTACAAAGAAAAATTTGCTAAGGAAACAGAAATTTTTATCAAGGTTTTTAGCAGCTATCCTATCTTTAAAAAAGCAGACAATCTTAAGGAAACAGAATTACAGCTATCACGAATAACATATGTACAAATTGAAATTAGCAATGGCATGTATCCACCCATAGATGACCCTCCTAAGTATGATTTTGATTGGGATCTGATTAATCAATTCAATCTACATTACATTGAAGGAGTTTACCAAAAATGCCTAAAGATTACTCCAGAATCTTTAATCAAACTAAACTATAGAAGAGAAAATATGTTGATGACCTCATCATATAAAACACCTATCTCTTCTGAATCATTCCAGCTAATAAAACAACTTGAAGCATTTTCTCAACCTTACCTGGAGTATTCAGTGAATTATCAGAACAGTAGAAGCAAGCTCTCTGTCAACAACTGTAACACCGGATTTTTTGAGCCCTTTGGTGATTGTTTTATATTTGGAGATACTACTGCATATTGATATATACATAGTTGTATATGAGTCCAAAGATGAATTTGAATCCTTTTGGTACATATGCCAATGATTTATAATGTTATATGCCCTTACATGAACTTAGAGTTTGTCGGTATGTGAAATCTTGGAGATTTCCGACATATAAGCTTTTAAGTGTGAAAAACCGAGTCCATTGGATGGATATGACCATGATGGTTAAATTAAATGTATTCTAATGCCTTATAGGTGATTAGACATGATTTATAGATTTATTGGACACTTAGAAAGCTTAATTGGAAAAGTTGATATACATAATGGCTTATTTGCAAAATTGTTAAAAGTTAAAGGACTTAATTGTAATTTTTCAATTCTTGGAGGACCAACTTGTAATTTTATAAAGTTAAGGGGCTTAATTATAATTCTCAAAAGTCCGAGGACCAAAATAAAAATAAAAGTTTTGGTGATTCTCAAATTTTGGGCTTAATTGCAAATTTAGGAAAAGTTTGGAGGGTACAATGGTAATTTCACATAACCTAAGGGTAAAAAGATAATTTCACCATATTTTGATCAAAGAACAGTCAAAATTCTAGACCCTTCTTATGTATAGACATGCACCCCCATTTAAGACTTAAACCATCTTGTTTTGATTAAAAGAGAGGAGAAAAAAGGAGAAAGAGGAAGAAGAAGTTTTGGCCACCACCTAAAATTTTACCATCTTTTTTATTCTTCAACCTCAATCAAGGTGTTCTAAGCTAATTTGGGGTCAAGGAACTCAAATCTATTATTATTTGAAAAATTCTCAAAGGAATTGAAGATATCACTAAAGAAAAGTATAGGTAAATTTTGTCTCATCTCTCTCTACATTATGATTTTGAGTTTGGTGTTAAGATATGTTCTCCATGCTAGAATATTCATGAAACATGGTTTAGATGAATCAAATGTGTCATGGAGAGGGTTGTTTAAGTTAAAACTGAAATTGTCCCCTTTAGGTGAAAGTTTGTGAATTTTTTAATATCTTTTGAAATTGATGGTCTAAATGAATTCTATGGTATTAATTATATATGTATGATGTGAATTGATGATGAAGAATGAAGAAGATGTGTGTTGGTTAAGTTTAGGTTGAAATGATGGAGAAGAGGTTGAATAATGTAATGAGTTGTACAATTAATAAAATGTAGCTTAAGTGAAGGAAATTGGTTGGAATGAAGTGGTGGAATGTGTCATTGATTGGAAGTGTTTACTATATGACATGATAGGAGCATAAATTATTATGATGAAGTCTTGGAAATGTGACTTGAAAATCATGCACTTTAGGTTTTTAATGAAATGCCTAAGTGAACTTGGCTTAGGATTTAAGGCTTTATAATGGTATACATTGGAAAACACTTCTATGTTTACTTAGAGTAAACTTGAAATGTTGCCTAGATTGATGAATAATGCTCTAATATGCTTGGATAAAGATGTTCTTAATTGTGTTATGAAATGAGTAAGTTTGGATTAAAGGCATTAAATGTCTTAGAAAATGCAAAAGAGAAGCTAATGTGATGGTGTATAAATATGAAATTTATGTTTAAGTAGTAATTTCATTGTATGTCTTTTTATGTATAAAGGCTCAGGAGCTGTGAATTAGGGAGCTCGTGTCGAGGATTGTTGAAGTTAAAAGAGTGTATATCTTCTTTGAGGTGAGTTAGGGAAACCATATTTCTCAAATAGGATTAGAACATCCTAAGATAAGCATGATGACTTGTATGTGAATTTTGAACTTAGGCAACGTAAGGTAGAAATTGAATTTCAAATGGATGCTAATGTGCTTATGTATTTAATAAATGGGATTGTTTTGAACAACTATGCATTTGGATTACAAAAGATGACTTTTATTTTATGAGAAAATGTTTTGGAATTTACATATGCATAATCTAGTCATATATGATGCATGTTTTTTATTCTCTTTTGGCTTAGAGCCATGATAAGGTTTCATTTTTACCGGTTGGACTGATAAATAAAGGCATAGTACCTTACTTGATTTTTGTACTTAATTGTTGTATATGATTTTTGTGATTGGTGAGGAAACGATTGGCCAATCGTGTGTTAAACATAATTGATTAAGCGACCCCCGTACCCTTGATGCTGATACATGAGTCCCTATATTGACACCTTTCTACGTTATTTGAGGGTGATTCCACACCTAAGGTCTGGACACTGACGAGGTCATCACCTAGGGTCATGACACTCTTGTCAACTGTAGTTCAGACTCACCACGGATGAAAGTTGAGCCAACATCGAGTATCGGTGGGCGTGCACATTAGTTTGGTCAACTAGAGGTGTCACACATGATTGTTTTGACTTATCCTGATATTGGTTTTCCTATCGAGATTTGATTGATACATATGATGTTTTTACGCTTTTATGTACTGGAATTGGGGCCTATGTTCACCGGATGAGTAAGTTAATAGGCTAGGCCTATATGGTTCCTAACCAGTATACGTTGAGTCATAGGCTGGTCCTATGTGTTTTCTATGTGATATATATTCACTTCATAGGTTATCTACACTGTCTTGGTATGAATCGAATTCTATTTGTGATATATAATTTTCATGCTCACTGAGTACCTAGTGTACTCACCCCCTCCACTTTCCAACCATGCAGGTTAATTTAGTAAGTTTGAAGCTCTAAGTGGATCGTGCGGTTTGAAGATCTGAGTGGATCGTGCGGTCTTTTGATATTTTCAGGGTATTACCGCACGCGAGTAATTTCCTATTTTGTACTTTTATTGTCTAGTGGCTCATGAACTGTGTTTATGTAGATACGCTTTATGATTTTGTAAGTTAACTTTTTATTGCCTTGTGTTTTATAAATGACTTTATGTATGAATCTTTTGATACTATTGTTGAGATCGCTTGAGTGGACTTTAAAGTCCTGAAGTTATGGTTAAATGTGAATATAGAAGTGTGTTTAAAAATGCTTGCATCTTTTGGGATTTTTTTAAAACACAGCCATTGTGCTGTCCAAATTTTTTTAAAAAAAGGAATAGATATTCAGTTAGCCTTGCATAGTCGGATTAAGGATACCATGAGTGTCCTTAGCTCGATTATGCGTTGGTTGTCATGGGCCCGATGTGGTAACGGGTCTTGACAATTAAATTGGTATCAGAGCATGGTTTTTACATTTTCAAAAGTATTATTATTGTTTTCAAAAAGTTCATGAGCCTTAGGAGTCGAGTCTGGGTGTCGAAAGTCTTTAGTCGAGAAGTTGAGTTTCAGATCGTTAAGTTGACGTCCTTAATGGTTGGATGATTTCGACCTCGATCAGAGTAATTGTCGACATTCCTTGGGATGTTTGGGATATTGGATAAGCTAGGCGTAGTTCGATCTATTTTATTAAACAATATCTTTTTCTTTGATTCTATAAAGATAGCATTCTCCCATCTATTTAATTAGTCAAGTAAGAATTTCGAGGACGAAATTTTTAAGGGGGTAGAGTTGTAATATCCTGCCTTCTAAAATTGTTAAGAGAATCACATGAGTTATTTCATTAAGAATTTATGAGGTGCATTTCATTTACACATATGAATCATGATTTAGAAAACACTGCAATATAGTATATGCACTTAATTGAAATATTCCCGGGTATGGAATGAAAATGAATGTGCATTCCTAATGTTTTGCATTTTGATTTTCCAATATCATGAATTAATGGATTATAATTAGTGAGTTGGAAATTTATTGTTACAATTGAGTAATTGATGAGGTGATTCGTGCGTCTAGCCTAAGAAAAATGTTAAAGAGCAAGACAAATTTATCCATAGGAAGTTAGGTTGATTAGGCCTATGAAAAGGTGACATGTGGCATTGGGAATAAGTGATAAATGGCTCAGTTAAATGGATGACAAGTGGCTTGAGTATAATTGTGACAAGTGGCCCTTTTAAGTTTGAGACAAATGACACTTTAGAATTGTAACATGTGTAGCTTTACAAATGGTGAAATGTGTAGCCTTAAAATGAGTGACATGTGGAGCCTTAAAATGAGTGACATGTGGAGCCTAATGTTGGGTCCGGGATTCGGTACCTGGGGCAACAGGCCCAGCCATAACCCCCAGCATACCCCCGCGGCCCACA
>JAOQMR010000002.1:13539729-13559355 GCA_027563865.1 Erythroxylum pelleterianum | reverse complement strand
ATTGATCTTGATAATATTATTAATGATTTTGCATCTAGAAATGCACGGAGAAATTGTTTTTCATAAATCACGATCCTATTAAACTGAGGCCCCCTTTTTTTAAATTTACTGGGGCCCTTTTTTTAATTTCGCCCCGGGCCTATAAAACTATAGGAACGGCCCTGATCTAGGTGACGGTATTTTAATAGTAAAAGAAGTATTATCACAAAAATGCTTAGAAGCAAAATTACAGAAAAAACTAAGACATAAAGATATTCAACTATGTTGTTCTAAATATTTAGAAGTGCCTAACGATATGGATATGACTCTTTTATTTATCAAAAACAATGAAAACATAAATAAAAAAATAAATGACAAAAATATCCTACAAACAAGTATAAGAAATTCCCATTTAAACCTTATAAAACATTTTTTAGAAGAAAGGCTTATAGACAATACAAACCAAAGAAAAAAAATATTGTCTTCAAAATAAGAAAACATGTAAATGTTAGTTACGTAAAGAAGAAGATTATTATGCAAACACATGTCCAAACAGAAACCACAATAAATACAAAGAAAAATTAATATTTTAAATTCAACATTTAAATATAATTTAGAACCTATTGAATCAAATTATGAAATAGATTCACCATTTTCTCATTATATCATTATAACTTTCAAACTTCATAATCATCAACTGAATCCAAATACAACATTCATTCAAGTGATTATTCAGAATAAAAAAGTTATTGCTTATATTGAGAGAGGTGCTACTATTTGTATAGCATCTAAAACACTATTATATAATTGGAAAAAAATTAATACTTTTATAAAAATTGGTACGTTAAATATAAAAAGTTTTTACGAAGTCTCGTACTGTTACACCTAAATTTTATAAATTTCATAATTAAATGGCAAATACGATTTTTTTTATTTGTCAATAACATTTTGTTTTATTAGTATAAACTTATAATCTATAACGTTAATTTGTTAAAATTAATATTAATAGTTGATTGGCTAATGCTTAATGTAAGTTCATGATGAATTAAACTTGAAATTAATTAAAAATGCTGTTTTAATTAGTACAACTAAATCATTTACGTAATGAAACTTTAAATATTTTAAAATAGAACTATAAAGCTCCTCCTAGTCGTACACAACAAGCAACAAGGAAAATTACATATTTAATATGTAATTAAATCACTAAAAATATAAAGTTGCATTAGAAGCACGCGTGGTTTGGACAAAATTTTAAAAGATAATCAGTCTTTCTTTTTAGTTTTGCATAATTTGGTAAATTAATAAGAGAAAGGAGCAAGTATTGGGTCCTCCGCCTCCCCATAAGGTTGACATAAACCTCCTCTCCTCTTCTTTAGGGGCCAATCTAATATAATTTGTGAATCAAAATTCGGTTCCAAGTCGACTCTTGCTTCCCCGTTCATTTTGGTTATCGTCAATCCTTTCTGGTGATCGGAGTGAGGTATTGAATTTCGATAAGATTTGTGTACTTTCTTATTTCTTCTGCTTGCCTGTAATTTCAGTCCAGTGTTATGTTTGGTTGATTCAATAAATAGCTCTCCGATTTTTGTATTTATATTGGATTTTTCTTTTTGTTTTTGTGAAAGGCCGATTGCTGGTACTTGCAGAGTGAGAAAATGAGTCCCCAACAGCCCTGCTACTTGCTCCGTGCGTTTCATCATGTCAGAGCCTATTCTTCCAATTTTAGGGTTTTAGATAAAGATCTTTAATTTAATTTCTATTGTTTAATATACCTTTAACCTGGGACCCTTCTTCTCACATGTTCAATGGTCCATCCAGTTTTAAAACATTGGAATTTATAAGGTTTATCTCATTTGTTTTTCGTTCTTTGTTTCTGACATTATGCATAACCTCTACCTTGCAGGTTCTGCAGCAATGAGCTCTTTCCTCTTGTAGAGCTCCTTCAAAGAGTCGAGTTCTTTGTTTTTGTTTTCCTTGAATGAACTTTTCTGATTTTGAATCGTCCGATTCTTAGTCGACAATGAAGAGATTTGTATATATCAATGATGATGAATCACCAACCCAAGATCTTTATTGTGACAATCGCATATCAAATAGAAAATACACTTTGGTGAACTTTATTCCAAAGAACTTGTGGGAGCAATTCAGGTAATTATTTTCTTGTGCATATCCTCAATATTTAATAATTGGACGTTATCTTATGACATCCGTCATTGATGGAACAACTTTTTCCACTTCTACTTTCAGCCGGTTCATGAACCAGTATTTCTTGTTGATTGCCTGCCTTCAGCTTTGGTCACTAATTACTCCAGTAAATCCTGCCAGTACATGGGGTCCTTTAGTTTTTATATTTGCAGTCTCAGCTACAAAAGAAGCTTGGGATGATTACAACAGATATCTCTCTGACAAAAAGGCAAATGAGAAAGAAGTTTGGGTTGTTAGACAGAGTGTTAAAAAACATGTAAGCAACCATCCACAGTGCTCCTTTTTTTCTTAATCCAAATTATGCCATTCTCTGTTCCATTAGCTGGAGAAACGTAAATGAATAAGCAGCAAGTTAAGTTGATTGAGCTGGAATTTTTAATCAACTCTATGACTTTAGAATGGTTCTCATTCTAGCGACTATTCATTTTTAATCTTTAGAGCAATGTTCCAATCCTGTTGAACCTTATCATTTCTCTGATTAGTACACTGGTACAGTAAATTGGTCAATTATTTAAGTTTCTAGATATGTCTCTATCACCATCCACTAGAAAAGCCTTCTCTCCCTTGACCAAAATTTTGTGAGTCATATAGTGGGATTGAGCAGCCACACTTCCCTTTTTTTTTTCCCCCCGTTTTGAAACTCTTTTCAAACACAAACTTTAGAAATGGCGTTATAAATGCCTGAAATCTAAATGGTTATTCTGATCATGATGTGCGTATAAACGTTTGTATCATTTTAATGCTTTTGGCAACTCATCTTTGTTTTTGATGTTTAATTATTTTCCTTGTGTGGGCATTTATTCTTATTAGTTAGTGGTTTTCGTTCTGCAGATTCAAGCACAAGACATCCATGTTGGTAACCTGGTGTGGCTTCGTGAGAATGATGAAGTGCCATGTGATCTTGTGTTGCTTGGTACGTCTGAGCCCCAAGGGCTCTGCTATGTGGAGGTAAATATAAGGTTCTTTTAGTGAGCTTGCACCCTATTGCCATGGTATCCTTTCTGGCCATCGTTAACTCTGTCAAAATAATCCAGTTCTTTCTGGTCATTACTGAGCTTAAGGATCTTCTTATGCTCATTGATGAATAATTACCCTTGCCATACAAAGATCCTAGGAATAGAAGTGAGAACCGCATCACTATTCTAACAGATTCAGATAGAGCTTGTGTGGGTTGATTGTCTGTTTTCTAATTGGGAAGTGGCTCTGATTTGGAATGCTTGAATGCGCAGAGTTTTCTGTTTACCTTGAGCTTTAGGATGCTTTATTTTTCTGTATAGCTTGAGCTTTCCCACTATTTCTTTGTGACATTACTTTGATCTGTGTTTAATTTTGTGTTACACATATCATATTCTGAGATAGGACTTTAACATTATCTGTTTGATGTTCTAATGAGAACTGCATCTTTTTCCACGATAGCAGTATTTTGTTTCTGTCTTGAGTCGCAGTTCTTTCCACATACTAGGATAGGATCCCTTTTTGGGGCATATCTTTGCCTAGGAAATTTACCCCTTCTTTTGTCAGATACATTATGTTTCCACTTTCCTTTTGAATGAAATCTTTTACATTCTATATTATGTGAATTACTCTAACCCTTGCTTTTAGGAGTATTGTTCTATGAACAATATCTGAGATTTGCATGCATTGCAGACAGCTGCTCTAGATGGTGAAACTGACCTAAAAACAAGGGTAATACCCTCTGCTTGCATGGGGATAGACTCTGAATTATTGCACAAAATAAAGGCAAGTTTCTTGAGGATGTATAAATGTTATGTTTTCATCTTTTTTGCCTTGAGTTTTCCTAGATTGTTATATTGTTTATTTTGGACCTCAGGGTGTTATTGAATGTCCAAATCCAGATAAGGATATTAGAAGATTTGATGCAAACCTGCGGTTATTTCCTCCTTTTCTAGATAATGATATGTGCCCTTTGACAATAAAAAACACTATTCTCCAGTCATGCTACTTGAGAAATACAGAGTGGGCTTGTGGAGTAGCTGTCTACACAGGCAAGTTCATACTTTTTTCGGTTCACAGCCAGACCTTTTACTCATAAGTATTTTCCCTTATCCTCCCTTTATTTTCATATTAAACTTTAACATGTGAATGATAATTTCTTATTTAGTTAGGTAATGGTTTCTTAGGTATGTAAGAGGTTCTCCGCAACAGAATCTACGTGGATTGGTTAAGGGAGAAGGGGCACTTATCTGTTCATATTGTTTAATTGGCTGAGTGGAATTTATTGTCTAATAAGTCAAATTGTATTAGGAATGACAGGCTTGTCCATGGAGCTATTCCTTTATGTTCACCTCATTCTAATACAATTTTACGCGAATGTATCATTCGTGCAATTTTGTTGCTTTTATTTATAGTGGATCATCTGGTTTCTGAGCGGTTGGCAATCTGATTCATCATTAGGAGAAATATGATTACATTATTATGAACCTTTTCTCTTTAAAGAAACTGAGTGCACAAGAATGCCAAACATTGTTGACTAAAAGTTTCTGAAGTTGCAATTCCTATGAGTAGCAGATTACCACTTCTTTCGTGCTGAGCCACTTTCTGGATTTTCCATGGGAGTAGGTGTTGGATTTTCTGCTAGGTTACTGGATTCTCGTTTCCTTTTTCTCTTTCTTTATCCTGTTTTTCTGTCTTTTGTCACTATACTTTTTCTCACTGATGTTAAAAAATGCAGTTTTTATCTAGGTGATTATGGTACATCATTTTCTTTAACCATTTGACTCATATGCTTCTTTCCTTTCTTTCTTTTCAGGAAATGAAACAAAGCTGGGTATGAGCAGGGGTATACCTGAACCTAAACTCACAGCTGTGGATGCCATGATTGACAAATTAACTGGAGCTATATTTGTTTTCCAAATAGTGGTTGTTGTTGTTTTGGGCATAGCTGGTAACATTTGGAAGGACACAGAAGCTAGAAAGGTTTGTTGGACTTGCTCAATTATAGTTTTTTGCATTAATGATTTAATCAAATTGAATGTTTCGTAGAAGAACCTTTTGGTATGTCTCAGCATTTGTAAATTGCTTGTCGACATAATGATAGTTGTTTCATAGCATATGGATCCTAGTCAACATTTTTGTGGTGGAAATGAGGCAATTCAGATGTGCAAAGTACTCATTAGTGACTGCTGGATGTGTACAATTTAAGTTTGCTTTGACGAAAGCATTGCTTTGGAAGTCTGTCATGAGTACAGACATCAGCTATGAAGATTGCTTTAAGCTGGGGTCTTAAATTGGCTGTTTGTATTAGTTCATTGATTTTCTTGGTTTGTTATCAATTTCAGTTCACTTGTTCTGTCCTTTAATTTTCATGTCTTGTCCATAAGTGAAGATCGAGATATCCAATAATGTGCTTCGTGTTTTCTTAAAATAAATTCACAAATGTAATGACTGCATCCAAATTTAATCTCTCATGTTTTTGGTCACTTATGAAAAAAATGTTCAGGGAGTTAAGTTTTCTTAATTTCCTAATTTCCTTTTGCATACTTGATGGCACAAAATGATTGTAGGATTAGTAGGGTTTATATGGGTGCAACTGGAAAAGACAAACTTCATTTGGAATGCTGACCTTACATGAGAAGAAGATCTTTGTTCATAGAAAACTCTTTTTTAGTAAAATTTGGGAGTATTGATTGGAGAGGACTTATATATGGTGAAATTATAGCTATGAAACTTGTTGAGAATCATTTGATGATTGGAATTTTTAGTTTTGGAACTATGAGTGCATTCGCCCAATGCTTTCTATATGTTTTTGTGCTTACTTTCTTCAGCAAATGTGTCATACTATCAAATGAGATCAAATATTTCTCCCTTCTATACTCAGCTCTGATAGTTTTACTTTGCCTTTCATTTCAAAATTAGTAATGCTTATTTTCATGGTTGGACCCTTGGATTTTTATTACATTGTTTCCTCTCAATTTTTCTGCATCTTGTATCTCCCTTTATGTATTTCATTACTTTGTGGTTTTTCATTTTGTTTTTTTTTTGTTGAAAGAAAAAAGGCGCTCTGCCCCCGTACTCAAAGAGATGGGTTAGGAGGTGGAGATGGGGTGGGCAAACTTTTAGTAGTTTGGCTGTCTATAGTAACTGCAATCTTAGTGTAACTATTCATTTCTATTTTGTTGTCTCTATGTTGTTTTTGAAATTTTACATCATCTTTCTGAACTTGACTCCTTTGCAGCAATGGTATGTGTTGTACCCAAGTGAAGGTCCATGGTACGAACTACTGATTATCCCTCTAAGGTTTGAGCTTCTCTGCTCAATCATGATACCTATATCTATTAAGGTAAACTCTTTATCATCTTTATTATTTGTTTCTGCTTTGTTATTTAGAAACTTTGGCACTTTAGCATAGTGATTGATTGTGAATGCTTTCTATACATGCTTGAATGTAGTTAATTGTTTTATCTCTTATGTAATCCAGTAAGGCATCTTTATATCAGTTTCAAGCATGGATAACAAGGTTCTAGTTGTAGAAAATTTGAAAACCTGCCCAATTTACTCTGAGGTTTCAGTTCCTTTGATCCAGATTGCAAGCATTAGGGAAGCTAAAAAGTGTTATCGATGAAATGCTTTTAATCAGGGTTATGATACCTGAAGATGATCAGGTTGAGAGGATAATGAACTGTGAACTTGGAGTACTAAATCTTTTGTATGATTAAGGAAAACAATTGTTGATCACTTATGTCATTAGGTTAGGTAGCAGAAATATAGCCAGCAGGTTCTGCTTGTGAGGAACAGAATGTCCCCAGCACAGTTCTCATAGTTTGATGTTTGAGGTGTAGAAAATAATTCTATGTCAACATTTGATAGTTATGAAATATGTTGATTCACTATCCTAAAATGGGTGTATGCTATTATAGAAAGATAAACAGATCTTCTGAAAGTAGTCTTATGTGAATATAGGAAATGCCAAACATAGATAATCTCATGCTTATGTATTTTAACTAAATTCCAACAATTAATTGGTTTCAAAAGTAATAATCTAACTATGATGCTTTCTGATTTATTTTTCGAAAATATGCTTGACTATGTTGTCATATCATATAATCGGTTGATTTATAATGTGTCCTTTGTTTTTTAATCTATTTTGAGGAATATCATCTATTTAAATTTATAATGATCATTTTCTTATTTTACAGGTTTCGTTGGATCTTGTTAAGAGCTTGTATGCAAAGTTTATTGATTGGGATGCTCAAATGTTTGACTTAGAAACTAGTACTCCATCCCATGCCGCAAAGTAAGTTCAGTGATTGATATCAATGCCATTGAAGTTAAAATTGAAAGGAAACCAAGTTTTTTTTTGAAATATTTTAAATAGTTATCATTTTTGGTGGCAGCACAGCAATTAGTGAGGACCTGGGACAAGTTGAGTACATTTTGACGGACAAAACTGGAACCCTCACTGAAAATCGAATGGTCTTCAGAAGATGCTGCATTAATGGTGTCTTCTACGGGAATGAGACTGGTGATGCTTTGAAAGGTTGCTTTCCACCACCTTCCACCTGATTTGAGCCAATCATTTTTACTTGCCACTGTCTTGTTACTTTCCTTGTTTTCTCTTTTGATTCAGCTTTTGAAAATAAAATTTACTATTTTCTTTTTATTATCTACTTTAGGTGAATTTGTCGCTGATGTAGAAGCTATTAGTTCTATTTCTTATCTGGGACCTTTTTTCTATGTTTGGCTGTATTTCCCATTGGTAATAACATTTTGTAGTTGCTATTGCAAAAAATAGCTATGCTAGGTGAAGTCCATATTTTACTTTTGGGGAGTTCAATGTGCAAGGACAGAGTTGGTTGCTAAACTATTGCTAGGGCAGTAGGATTAGGAAAAGGTCTAACTGATTTTTGAAGGATCAGAGACTGTTTGACTCTTGTAGTAAAATTAGTAAAATTTGGCTACAAAACTGTTGTTCTGTACTCCACTTCTTGGAGAACCGCAAAATATTAGCTTCAATGTTTTAGGTTGAATTGGAATTCTGAAGATATGCAATATATCATAGGCATTAGTGTGTTCAATGTGCAAGGACAGAGTTGGTTGCTAAACTATTGCTAGGGCAGTAGGATTAGGAAAAGGTCTAACTGATTTTTGAAGGATCAGAGACTGTTTGACTCTTGTAGTAAAATTAGTAAAATTTGGCTACAAAACTGTTGTTCTGTACTCCACTTCTTGGAGAACCGCAAAATATTAGCTTCAATGTTTTAGGTTGAATTGGAATTCTGAAGATATGCAATATATCATAGGCATTAGTGTGCCTAAGGATGTAAGAAATGTGTATGAATTCGTGATTCAAAGACCTTCAGATTACATAATCTAAAAGAAGCGGAATTTGGCTGTATCAAACTGGAAAATGTAGCTGTGGGGTGTGTGTGTCATGACAAGGAGGTATTAGCTCCTATACTATTCTAACTGTTTATTTTTTTTTTAGTTTGCTTATTTTGAAGTATTAAAATGGCCATTTATTTTGCACAGCCTAATTAAGAATGACCTGTTGCTGATATTTCTTTAGTTGACCTAACTAATGAGTTATCAACTTGTGCTTATTTTATTTTTTAATATATATTTTACTTATTGTTTATTTTTAAAACCTGGCTTCTGACCGTCCTTACCTTTGCTAAAAAGACTTGCGACTGCTCAATGCCATTGCTAGTGGATCTCCTGATGTTGTTCGCTTTCTTAAAGTCATGGCCATATGTAATACTGTTGTGCCTGTTCAAAGGTGACTGCCTCTTCTATTTGGTCATTTTCTTCTATTTTCATTTTCATTTCCATGTAAAATTTTCCTGAAATTTACTGTTATTTCATTTGTGCCATTTGCTCTTTTGGTCATGCCACAGGACATTTACTTACAATATCATTTTCTATTTTTGCTGTTGTTCATAGCAAAACTGGAGCCATTTTGTACAAGGCTCAGTCCCAGGATGAGGATGCTCTTGTTAATGCTGCTGCCAAGTTGCATATGGTCTTTTTTAACAAGAATGGGAGCTTTCTTGGTAAAATTTCTTCTTACTCTTTGCTAATACAGCGTATCTTAAACTGGATTTATATATTTAACTGTTGCTTTGGTCTGCAGAGATCAGGTTTAATGCTTCTGTAGTTCGGTACGAGGTATTGGACACTCTGGAATTCACTTCTGATAGGAAAAAAATGTCAGTGGTAGTGAGAGATTGTCATAGTGAGAAGATATTCCTTCTGTCAAAAGGAGCAGATGAAGCGATACTTCCTTATGCATCTGCTAGTAAGATTTTTATTTTGGAGTTTCCTGTTACTTTTCGTATGACCAAATGAATAGCTATACAGTACTGCACATTCCTAGAAATTTAAGAATCTCCAAATCCGTAATGAACATGTTGGTTTGTTTGCAACCATATCCTTCAAAGGATTGATGGCCACCTTAGTTTCTTCTTGCTTGACCTACTGTTGAAGTAGGTAAGAACTTATGTTATCAAAGATTATGAAGGATTAGCTGACTACATGCAAGCAGGTGGGTAAGTAGAAAAATGTCATGTGAAAGATAGGAGAAGCAAAATGGGTACCTTTTAGAAGGGGACGGTTGTTGTAGTTGATAGAGGGGAAAGAGGAAAATTGAGTACACCTTGAGAGGGGAGAAGATCCAGGACCCTGATCGGCTATCAATACCTAAATGGTACTGAATCCCTGTTGAAATCTACTTCATTAACAGTTCCACTCCATCAACCAACAATATGAACAGATTGACATTAAAAACACATCTTCAATCAGTGGCGCTTTTCACTTTTTTCTCCTTTTGTCAGGAAGATAGATTTAAAAGGAAAAGATTCTGATGTACAGCTTTCTGTAAGTATGGTGCATGAGTATATCCAAAAGATAAGTTTAGGACTGAAAGTACCTTCATTACTATTTTAGTGTTCTGGGTAATCGATGGGTGGAAGTTAGAAAGGTTATGTTAAAGGGTTAATTGACAAAAGGATAAGGTCAAATTAATCATTTCACCTTGCAGAAACTGTTGTTTTTTTTCATGCGTTTGCCTTTGGCCCTTTTCTTTTTGACTGTTTTAAGTTTAGAAATTTATTGGGAAAAGACTAACTTTTGAATATAACCCTTTTGGGGTCAGAGTCTTCAAAGCTAATATTATTAGGGGACAGAAGCTAGTAATATTAGGCTTTTGGCCTTGACTTTCCTTATTTTGAGTGAACTCAAAGCTAGTAATATGAGGGAATTTAAAGCCAGTGATCTGAAAATGGAAGCAGATGAGCTTTCAGTTACCTGTTTGGTTTTGCGTATGGATCAATAGCAGAAGTGGACAAGTGCAAATAAGAGTATGTAGTAAATCCACGACTGTTTGCATTGGCATCTGATGCAAGTCAAATTAATTCAGGACAACAAACAAGAACATTTAGTGAAGCTGTAGAACAATATACTCAGTTGGGCTTGCGCACATTATGCTTGGCTTGGCGGGAATTGAAAGAAGATGAATATCAGGCTTGGTCTTTGATGTTTAAAGAGGCCAGTAGCACGCTTGACGATAGGGAGGTAAATGGTATATTACTTTTTGTTTTTGGCGAACTTGAGTGGTCAAAGTTTGTTAATAAAAAAATCTGAATCTGTTGAGATACCATTCTATGCAGTGGAGAATAGCTGAGGTTTGTCAAAGAATAGAGCATGATCTTGAAATTCTAGGAGTCACAGCTATAGAAGATCGTCTACAGGTGAGATTTTATGATTGTCACATTGCTATCCAACTTACTGCTCTTCTCATCTTTAAATCCATGATTATCTTTCAGGATGGTGTACCTGAAACTATAGAGACGCTTAGAAAAGCAGGGATAAACTTTTGGATGCTAACAGGAGATAAGCAGAATACTGCCATACAAATTGCCCTTTCATGCAATTTCATTTCACCAGGTTGACAAATATTTTTCCCATTCCATTTTGATCTTTGTTGCATTGATTTGTGCAATATGGTTGACCTTAAATAAACACTACTGAAGCTTCAAAGTTAAACTTAATAAGCTTTGAAATTTCCTTTAAAGTCTGAAGATCATGTAAGCTTTCCTCTATGGAACTGAGTGAAACTTGTGAACCATAATTCACCCCTTTTTCTGCTAGAATTCTTGAATAATATGTGCCATGCCACCATCTATTAGTTAATTTCCATGTTGATTTCCTTGTTTGTTTATTACACAACTTTTCAATCTATTCAATTGCCAATTTCCTTCATCCATGGACCACTGCCTCTACAATTCCTGTCTTGAACTTCTTGACAGAGCCAAAAGGTCAGCTTCTGTCGATTGATGGAAAAACAGAAGATGAAGTTTGTAGGAGTTTAGAGAGAGTGTTACTTACAATGCGGATCACAACTTCAGAACCAAAGGTATGACTAAAATACTCTTCTATTGCAATTTTAAAGTCAGTCATAACCTTATTTTGTGCCATTCACATACTAGAAACATAGTTTTGAGTCTTATTCTTTGTGGACAGTTGTGTGCATTTTAAACTGATTCTTTTATTTTCTGTATTAATTTTTTGTGTGTGTGGGAGCATGTCTCTATCCTGCTCATTTACTCAAAATAATGAGCTTATAATCTTTCATGGAATGGCAACAAACAATACTTTATTCACATGTTATAATGGTTAATTTCCTATTGCAGGAAGTAACTTCAGATTGTTATATTGGTACGGTTCAATCAGATTTTGGTTGATATTGCCCTCTTTAGTTTATATTGCTTTTTGTGGACTATGCTTAATGATGATGGAAGGAATTACATCATATTACAAAGGGAATCGCATGTCAACAATATATCATTTTCTTGTCTAAGTGTAAGGGGGATGACAATCTTTATCTGGCAATCTGTTTTTGTTTATCATTCATTGAATTGGTCTTGAGCAAACCTGTAGTAACAACTGCCCTTTTTTATTTAATATTTCAAGGTTGTATTCTTTGAGTGCTTAGTTGAAATTTCTAAAGGGTTTGAGTATTGTTGGCATTTTAGAAATTGTTATTAACATTAATTTGTGACTAAACCATTTACTTGGTTTAGAGTGCAATAACATGCTCAAATGTTTAGAGTGACAAATAAACAGGACTAGGAATATGTATTAATCCTAAATCAATGCCATTTTAGTTAGTGTTTGGTTGGAGTAAGATGTTAAAAGCTGTGGCAGAATATTATATGATTCATTTATGCGTCTCACCCCAGCCTCTCTACTAGTCAGGGGTAAGACTGCGCACTACTGAACCTTCCCAAATCTCGCGTATCAATAGAACTTTCACTAGGTTGTTGTTGTTGTTCAACTTTAGTTATTGAGTTGAATGATTTCTTGACTTGATTTCAAAGCCTGTATGATGTGTCTTGAGTACAAGTTACATTGCCTTCATTTATGGTGGATTTGTGATTGTTTACATTTGATGTGAGGGGTGTCTTAGAATGATATATGATTCATTCCTTGATGCGAAGGACGGGAACGAGCAGAATCAA
The DNA here is from genome assembly GCA_027563865.1 of Erythroxylum pelleterianum. Classification (NCBI taxonomy): domain Eukaryota; kingdom Viridiplantae; phylum Streptophyta; class Magnoliopsida; order Malpighiales; family Erythroxylaceae; genus Erythroxylum; species Erythroxylum pelleterianum. The sequence goes on along the minus strand of JAOQMR010000002.1, from coordinate 13,546,696 downwards.
TGTGTTCTCGTCAAGACATAAGGCAACAATCTAATCTTGAGCTTCGTCAATAGGCGTCCAATCCTAGGAAAAAAGGTAGGGTGGAAGAGCCCAGTCGTCTAGCACCGTCCCCTCCCTCAACTCCACAATAAAAGTCATTTGTAAAAAAGAGGTAATTCATCAATTGAATAAAAAATGGGCCCTTTTAACTAAGTGGTAGAGTCACGCTCTTGAAATGCCCTAAGAAATAAAAGTAAGTCATCGATTCAAATTCAAGAAATAGAAATAAAAGGGCGTTTCTATTTTCCACGAAACTCCTGTCTTAGTTTTCATTTTTCAGAGGAGGATGAGGTGGGAAGGGCTCTTTCAGTTCGCCGAAATGATCAAATAAAGGAATTGCCTTGCTTGCGTGCGCACTAAGATTGATTAGCTCTTTCTAGCTAGCTTTCGATAGACCTATCTATCCATATATCCAAAGCTACATCTTCCTTGAATTGAAAATCGTGAACTTGTTGAGAAACCTCTCTTGTAGGAAGACTGGTGTCTGAGAAAGTGCCTAGCATTGGTCAAATAGCCTTCGTCTTCCTTATCTTGGACTTCGGTGGCTACCGCAATGGTCATCGTCACCTGTTAAGGATTCCGCATTCACATATCGGGAGCTAAGAAAAACTCTCTGGAACCGATTGCTAAGCACACTGCCTGCTTGCTGGCCGGGTGAATCAAAGTTCTCTTGCGGTCAACTGTCAACCCAGTCACGTGCAAAAAACACAGTAGAATCATGCAACAATCGCTGCTGGTGTGATTCTTGCCTGCGAGGAAAGAAAGAAGAGCGACATCAATCGTATCAGATGCTATTCCCCACCCATCCATCTGAGAGAGGAATTGTCCTAGCCAACTCCTCGATTCAAGAAGAGCGTGGAGATAGGAGGAGCATAAGAGAACTTTATAAGTTTTTAGGTTGAATGGTTTCTTGACAAGCCGGCGAGTAAACATTAAGAGTTTGGCGCACGTAACACTTTTTTTCCTGCCAAACCTATGTAGGACCAGAAGTACATTTAAAAATGTCTAAAGGTTTGTGAAACTCTAGCTAAATAGAGCATTGGCTGCTTGAACAATAATTGTTGCAGCAGACTGTTGCTATTACGGATAGATGAGTACGTTCTATGCTAGTCTTTCTGTATGCTTGTAACCATAAATCACATTGTTCTATCAGCAGTTTGGTCTTTCTGTGAGGATTATGTTTTTGTGTCCTTGAGAAGCTAATACAGATTAAACTCATGTATAGTTAATGGTCAAATGGAAAATAGCTGTGTCAATGGAAACCTTACAATTTTTAATCTCTTTTGTTGTTTTCCTATAGGATGTGGCATTTGTTATAGATGGCTGGGCGCTTGAAATTGCACTGAAGCATTATCGGAAAGCTTTCACAGAATTAGCAATACTGTCCAGGACTGCCATATGTTGTCGTGTAACACCGTCACAAAAAGCTCAGGTGGTCCTTATCTTAACTTTAATGATGTAAATGAAAGGGGGATTTGATCAGCAATTCACAAATATAAGGATTTTTTCCATCCCTTGGAAGAGATCGGGCCTCTGTTTGTGCTGTTTTTGCTGTAAACTTTTCAATAAGTACAGATCTATTCCTAGATAGAGTTCCTGTAATTATGATACAGATTATTCAGTACTAAACCATGAAATTATTTATTTTTTCCTGATTTCTTTAGAAAGTATAATTCTTTAATAGGTATAAATAAATATTTGCAGCTAGTGGAGATATTAAAATCTTGCGACTATAGAACATTGGCTATTGGGGATGGTGGGAATGATGTGAGAATGATACAACAAGCAGACATTGGCGTTGGCATTAGTGGGAGAGAGGGGTTGCAGGCGGCAAGAGCAGCTGATTACAGCATCGGAAGTAAGTTACTACATAATTATGTCCTCATTTCGTGCTGATTTATACCAGTATATCTATTGAAAGCTAGTCACAAAATTGATCATTTGAGATGTCTGTTACTTAATGCTCCAAAGTATTGACATGATAGACATTGCTTCCTTGCTTACGGAAAAAGTTTTACATCTTCTGTCCTTGAACTGATCTTCATTTCCATAAGTTACTACATAACTATTTCCACATTTCATGCTGATTGTATATCTATTGAAAGCTAGTCACAAAATTGATCATTTGAGATGTCTTTTACTTGACGCTCCAAAGTATTGACTTGATAGGGACATTGCTTCCTTGCTTACGGAAAAGGTTTTGCATCTTCTTTCCTGGGACTGATGTTCATTTCTCTACTTTGATATTCATTATCCTTTTGCAACCCTAAAAAACCTTTCGGTCCAGACCCAGATTTAAAGTCTTAAGTATTTACTTGATAAGAGACTGGGTCTTGTAGATCCTGTCTGCCCATTTTTTGTTTCCTTCTTTTCTTTGTTATTGAAAGATGTTTCCAATGCATGTGCATCTCTGCTACAATTTGAAAGCATTAAAAAAATGTTAAAATGTAAATAAACCTACAATGCGTGGGTTGATTGTTTGGTTCTTCAGGTGCAGTTTCTAGCAGTGATGGTCTATAGAAAGAGCGGTACATTGAGCATATTACTGAAGTTTGGTTCAAACCTTTGTTTTGGAAACCCTAGACGTTGGTAGTCAATCTGCTAAAATTTTCACTGCTGGTTGATTTTGGGTTTGGTCTTTTCTGTTTACCTTCACTATTGACAAACTTTTGAGTACTCGAGATATATTCAACTTTTTTATTTAAATAAAAATTTAGAAAGTATTCCAAATCTTTTGAATGTATTTCCAACTCTAGACATTTTTTTTTAATCAGCTGTCTAAATTCCAACTTCAGACATTTTGTTCTAGTCAGGTGTAACTTCTGATTGTTTTCTGCAAAATTCTCTTCTTCTTGATTGACAATAGACCATGGCTGGGACATTTTTTCTCATTAACATATTTAAATATCTTCTACAGTCTCCAGTTAAAGTTACAGCAGCTTCACCCCTAAACTATTTATGGTAGTGAAATGCATCTACTATGTTAACTTTTTGTTGTTGATCTTGCATGTTTATTATGTATATTGCAGAGTTCAGGTTTTTAAAAAGGTTGATACTTGTCCATGGACGGTATTCATACAACCGGACAGCATTCCTCTCCCAGTATTCCTTCTACAAATCTTTATTGATTTGTTTCATCCAGATCTTGTGAGTTTTGCTAGAAGTTGTTTGACTAAGAAGTAGCTGATGATATCCATTGAAGAATACTGACGTTGGTACAAATTCAGCTTCTCTTTTATTTCAGGTGTCTCTGGGACCAGTCTTTTCAATTCTGTTAGCTTAATGGCTTATAACGTCTTCTACACCAGTATACCTGTTCTAGTTAGTGTCCTTGACAAAGATCTCAATGAAGAAACTGTAATGCAGCATCCTCAGATACTATTTTATTGCCAAGCTGGAAGGTATGCTTCCTTTACTTCATGTTTTTCATTTGCACGGTTTAGAAGACACTTAAACTGACAGTCCTAGATTCTGCAGAATGATTGTTTGCAAGCAAATATTCTTTTAGCTATATTTATTGAACTGATCAATAGTCATTCCTGAATCAGGCTTCTTAATCCAAGCACATTCGCTGGGTGGTTTGGGCGGTCTCTTTTCCATGTAACTCCTGTGTCGACTTCTTTTGTTAATTTTTATTCGATTATTTAATGCTCTCCTACTCCTGTTAAGGATTGTCTTTTTGTAAACTCAACCCTAATCTTTCAAAAGCTAAAATCTTCCATCGTTCTAACTAACCACTTACCAGCTAAGAAAACTGTCTCTAATCTTCCCTTAACAAATCAGCTAACGCCTGCTGGTTTAGCGAGCACTTCTCAGCTACAAAATTATGACATAGACTACTCAGAATTATCCATATCAGTCAGTCTCTTTATACTGATACCAGACTACTCAGAATTATCCATATCAGTCAGTCTCTTTATACTGATACCAGACTACTCAGAATTATCCATATCAGTTGGTCTCTTTATTCTGATACCAGAAGTGTACTAATCATCTGACGTATTTTTGTCTTCATTATTTTTTTATGCGGACCATATTTTCTTTATGCATAAACATATAATGAAGAATATCAATGTAATATCCAGGAAACTGACTAATTAGAGTGCATGCAATCATTAAATTATATTGTCACTTTATTTTTTGATATATGGTTTCACAAACCAGTGTTTTGGGTGTATATTTTCTCTTTACTGAAGTCGAATATAAACAATTCATTAATGCTTATTTTACTCCAAATGCAATTTTAATCTAGGATTTTGGTTCCTTTTAACTCTTTCTCCAAACTTTTATGCACGAGTTCTTGTGATTTCTTTAGTATCTAGACATTAAATATGGATGGATGCTCTTGTGAATTTCCAGCTTTAGGAGACATGGAATGAAAATCACATATGTAGTAATAAATCATTTCTTCATGTCCTAATTGTGTTTTAGATTTCCTCACTTTACTAAAGCAACCGAAATTTGTGAGCATAACTCATTTTACTTGTGGCAATTCATACTGTAATTATTTGCAGGCTATTGTTGTATTTGTAATAAGCATAAATGCATACGCATATGAAAAAAGTGAAATGGAGGAGGTAGCAATGGTAGCACTGTCTGGATGTATATGGTTGCAGGCATTGGTCGTGACATTGGAGACCAAGTGAGTCTTTTCTTTCTTTATTTTGGCTTTTTTATGCTTGACTAGTAATTTTCTTTTTTAATAAGCAAAGGAGGTTTGGAATATCTGTAAAATCTCCTCTTTCGCAGTGGAGACTAGTTGGGATATATGCCTTATATTCTGCAAGAGTTATTAACTCGGCAGCATTTTCCTTATTAAGGATGTGGATGAATATTTATTACGGCGTCCTTTTTCCTTAATAAAATTAGTTCCCTTTGAGATCAGGAATGGTATATGTTGAAATCATGCAAGAAGTACAAATTCCTTTCGCAGCCTTGACCTGCAGCCTTGACCTTCTGTTGTGTCATGCAGCTCCTTCACGGTATTACAGCATATTGCTATATGGGGAAACTTGATTGCATTTTACGTCATCAACTGGATTGTGAGTGCCATTCCATCAACAGGGATGTACACGATTATGTTCCGATTGTGTGGACAACCTACATATTGGATAACTATATTTGTAAGTGATTCTTCTTCATCTTCATGTTTCTTCCAACTCTTCTGTTCCAGATCTGTGAATGCATTGGCAAATCTTAAATTGACAAATTTCTTTGCAGCTCATAGTTGGAGCTGGTATTGGCCCAATTCTGGCAATCAAGGACTTCCGTTACACATACAGACCCAGTAAAATCAACACACTTCAGCAGGCCGAACGTCTTGGTGGGCCAATACTCTCTCTTGGAAGTATTGAGCCTCAAACCAGATCACTTGAGAAAGATGTTTCTTCTGCCTTGTCAATTTCCCAACCTAAGAACAGAGCTTCAGTTTATGAACCTCTGCTGTCAGATTCTCCAAACACCAGGAGGTCTTTTGGAACAGGAGCTCCTTTTGACTTTTTCCAATCACAGTCCAGACTATCTTCTTCAACCTACTCAAGAAATTGCAAGGATAACTGAGATATTGTTGATTTGCAAAATCAGTGCGTATACAAAAGTTGTAAAATTTTTGTATACTTATGAAAATAAATCTTAGCGCGAAATTTATTTTGCCAAGCACACTACGACTCCTTCCAGTTTTTCGGTGAAAGCAACTTTTCCTTTGCCAAATGTTATTATTATCTAAGAGTCTAATTTAATATCTATTCCCTGCACAAAGGACGAACTTTATGATTCCATACGTGCCTTTAGGTTTTAATTCTGTTTTTGTTTTTCTATTGCACTTGTTTGATTGTTAATTAATTAAATTTACTTTAGTCTCTTAACTAATCTTTATTAATAAATTATCGATAAAAATTATTTCATTTTATTAAAACAAATAATTCTACAATTAAATCTTAGTTATAAATTAATATTGATTTTAAATATATTTTCATTATTAAATCAAATTTTATTTAAAATTATAATTTGAAGATATTTTAAATTTAATTATATTTATTAATTTAATTACTTACAAACATTAAATAAAATAAAATAATTCATAATTTTTATCAATAATTAATATATTAAATAACATAAATATTTATTAATATCATTTTTACCAAGAAAATTTTGATTATAGCTTCATACATCAAATTCACGAACTCATTCAAATGAGTCAGCCAACAAATGTGATGTACTTGCATAAGTTATTTGTTGAGTGTTGATTTTTAAATTGCAAAAGTTAATGCACGAAATTAAACTTTACCTTTCTCCTTGAAATAAACTCGATGCTTGGTACCCTTTTTAAAAATAAAATAAATAATTACACTGTTATAGTTTTATAATAAAAATAATTATATTTTGCAGACGAAGTTGAAATATTCAAGTATAGTTAAATCTAGAATATAGATATATATATATATATATATATATATATATATATATATCGTGAAAATGTATATTTTATGATAAATTATGATAATAGTTATAAAAAAGTTATTTTTATATTCATTTAGAAAGAGATAAATTGTTTTAAGTACTTTTATAAATAAGTATATACATGTTCAATTGAAATATAATTAAAATGAATATTGTATAGATATGAAATTAATTTTTCTTGACAACTACAATAAAACCTCGATAAATTAATAATCTCGATTAAATAATAATTTTCTCCGGTCCTGACTTGGGCCAATGGGATAAAATAATAACCTCGCTAAATGCATAAGATAATAATTTTTAAAAATTCCTTGAGGCCCACTGAAAATATAAAATAATAATTCATTAAATAAGTATGAAAATTACATATGTAATTCATGAAATAAAGCACGTCCTAAATAATTTTTATTTCAAATTTTATGCTTTCCTAAAATATGTATCTATAGTCAATTGATTCTTCTTTTCATGT
>JAOQMR010000002.1:13502765-13519384 GCA_027563865.1 Erythroxylum pelleterianum | reverse complement strand
AGGTATAACCAAACCATCCTAATACATGTGACCATCTACAATTAGTGGCACACCATATTATTCTATTTTTTATAACAAAAAAGACATAAAAGAAAAAAATCTAACAAAATGATGCCTTGGACCGCAGGTGGTCCAGAAGGACGATTCAAGTTTGATGCCCGAAATCTTGAATAGGCACTTTGAAAGGGAATGAGATAAAAAGGCGAAAGAAGGAGAAGGAAGTCTACAGAAACTAACTTAACCAATTGTATTTTCAATTTTACGTAACGAGATTAACTATTACCGAGAGAGGGAGAGAGAGAGAGCTCAAGTCCCAAGTCCCAACAGAGAAATTAAGCAAAAGACAATAAGCTCTCCTCATTCCCCAAACCCTAATCTATTTATTACTAGGCAAAAGATCTCTCTCGATTTGAGGCTATTTTGCTTATCTTCTTTTTCCTATTATTTTAACATGGTGAGATAATTGTTTCTTTTGATCGTTTTTTCCGTTTTCCTGATCATTGTTCTATTTCTCTCTTTTTGTTTTGTTAATCTGGAAATTGAGAAGGAAACAGATTCTTGTTAATTCCTCCAAAAAAGAAATTGAAATTCGGTCGTCGTTTTTTCTATTTGATATGGTGCAGTGTTTATTCGATTGAGGGAGTGTGTGCTAGGATTGAAGGATTTGTGGCCCAGTTTTCTGTTTAAAGTTTTTTCTTACAGTTTCAACCTTTGATTTCTTCCTTCCTAATTGCATGCTTGCGATGCTGGCATAGATAGTGCTTCTTGACTTTGTTTGATTCTTGGGTAATGTTTTTGGTGTCGTGTAATTATGTACCCAACTTTCTGCAATTTCGTTTTCTGTTCTAGTTTTTTGGTAGCCAATGCTTAGTATTGCTTTTATAATGAGATGGTTTCTTACCTATCTTTCCATCATTTCCTCTTCTGAGTGTTTTCTTCTGTTTTCAGCATAAATTAAACAGAGGCAACCGCGACAAATTGCAACAGTTTATCAGCATAACTGGTGCAAGGTAAACCAGTCTCTCCACTTAATTTCTTATGCCCTTTGTATATGGTTGACTTACTGGTCGATTTGTGGCACAATAGATGAATCTTATGACTTTCTTTCTTGTGAAATGTTCTTTGGATATGTACTCATCACCAAGGTTCCTAGTAGTTGTATCGTGTTTTGATACAATAAGTGCATGAAATCACTTTGTTATTTTATTCTGTTGACGAGATTTTTTTTTTCAAGAGTACATTGGTTGACTAGAGGGTTATTTTTCATGTTAGAGTTGCAATCTCATTAAGGTTGGCCTCGATACACATGTATTATGAGATTAGTTTCTTATGGAGTTTACAATTCTTCCATCATCCAGTGGCTACGCTTGTGTTTGTTATTTTTCCCTAATTTTCATAAATTGGAATCAATTGCATTTTGAGATACAATCTTGTATTGTGTATGTTAGTTGCTTCTTGTGTTTTTAATTCACCTGAGGAATTCATATAATTCAGGAAGTTGACTTTTTCTTCTCAAATGCAGTGAGAAAGCTGCTCTTCAAGCTTTGAAAGCTAGTGATTGGCATCTTGAAGGAGCATTTGATTATTTCTACAGTCAGCCCCAGAGTAGAACACTTACTGATTCTAGACATTTGGAAGAGCTTTACAACAGATATAAAGGCTAGCTTCACTTCAACAATGGCAATTATTTCTTTTTATATCTTTCCATAGCATTTAAAATTGGAGAATAGAAGGGTGTACTATAAGTAGTTGAGCTTTATAATACTTGATTTCCTTGCAAACTTTTTTATTGGTATTTTGTATTTTTGACGAGACATCATAAGAATGCATCTTGATTTACATAAAGAATTGGTTTAGCTATGTTAATATCCATAAGATATTATTATAAAAAGAACGAAGTATGATTGATTGTTATGCATTTATTGAGAAATATCTTTTCATAGCATTTAAAACTGAATCTCTGTGAATCTTCAGCTTATTTCAAATTATTGCTTTTAAATCAATTCATGATGCTAAAATTTACTTTGGTTTCTTTTATATCTTGATACTTATACGCATTGAATATTTGGAGTCTGTTCATCTGATGAGCCATATATATTGAAGTGCATTCTTCATTTTTCTAATGCATCATTTAGGATATTTGTGAAGATTCATAGAGATTCAGTTCTATTTAAGCTACTTCCTGGAATGTTGGAATGGAATGTAGTTAAAAGGCTTTGACAAAAGTTCTGACTAGTAATTTTTGTTCAAATGTGTGTGCAGATCCTTATGCTGATATGATTTTGGTTGATGGTATCACCCTCCTGTGTGATGACCTTCAGGCAAGTAACAATGCATATCCTTCATCAAATTACCTGTAGTAATGGCTGTATGGCTGGGAAGTTCTGTATACAGATTGTGTCACGCTTTGAGTTACCCTTTATTGGTGTTTATAATTTATGGAATTATCCATATGACCTGTTTGTGACCAGGCAAAGGGAATGGTTTATGAAAAATTATTTTAACAATGAGTCCATGTCATTTATAAATCTTATGATCTTCATTCTGTACCTAAAATTGGCCCATGAAGTGGTGTTGAATGTATAAATCTGTTGATGTATCCATGCTGCATATGGAGGTGTTTTTTGATTTCAACTAATGCTTAAGTGTTTTGTTTTTTTCAGGTCGATCCCCAAGATATAGTCATGGTATGCATGGATTTAAGAGCAGTGTTTACATTTGTTAACGGATTTTGTACATATTTTAGCAATAACCTGTAAAAGTCCAACTGAATCATCCATAATATTTTATAGGATGAATAAGGTCAGGCACTTTCTCTTTTTTACCTTCTGGATCTTGCGTCTGGAAAAGCCTTTGATCCGACTATCTTGACTTTGGATGATTTAGATTATTGAGGACTGCGTGAGATTATGCTGTTAAGTTGATCCGCCTATTTTTTAAGTTGCTGGTAGAAAAAGGAAATAATGATTACATTCTGAGAGGTCATTTAAACATATTGATATAGGTTCCTTGAGTAAGACTCCCAGTGCTTGCCTCTGCATAAGATTTGTAGTGCTCCTTTCTATTGGCTTATATAAGTATCTTCAAATTGAGATGGGGTTGAGTTTTGGGTTTGCTAATGCTTTAAGAAAGAAAGGACATGCCAAGCCATGACCCTTGAACAATTGAACCCATTACTTTGGTACCTTTGCTGGGGCTATCACTTTGTCAAATTGGTGAATCTATCAACGACTATGAAGTGAAGATGAACTTTCTGTTGCATTGATTACATAACTAATCCACATTGCCATTCATTTTTAGATTAGACTTGGAATTTAAGTTAAAAGACATTATGTCTGCTAAGTCTGCACGGCATCCGTTATTGATCATCATATTATATTCTACATCATCCATGAAATTTGATTTCAAATTGTCAATGCTGTTGTTAGATGTCTTAGTAACATTTGTTTGTTAATTATTATTGCAGTTAGTTGTTTCATGGCATATGAAGGCTTCAACCATGTGTGAATTCTCCAAGCAAGAGTTTGTTGGAGGCTTACAAACACTAGGGTTTGTTCTTTTTCATCAAAGTTATTTTTGGTTATAGACTAGATTGGCATAGACCAAGTTAAGTGTTTTTTTTTTATGGAAATGAAATTTAAGTGATGTTATTGATGGCAGGATAGATTCTGTGGAGAAGTTTCGTGAAAAGATTCCATTTATGCGCTCTGAACTTAAAGATGAGCGTATGTGCATCTTCCTTCAATTCTCAAACATTTTTGGAAATTGAATGGGATTTTTTTATCGTATTTAATTTTAACTGGTGACTTTCTAACAACAAACCTAAGTTTGAACTTTATCTATGGATGATTTTGAATTCTTCTACAAATTCATAACCTTTTAGTATGAAATGAAGCAACTATTTTTTGTTGCATACTTTCACAATTATTTTAACTTCAAATTAGCAACAGATAGGATCTCTAGTTTGCTCCTCAGCAACTTCTTTGTAACTATTCTTTTACACAACCTTAAAACGTTATGGACAAAATGTGTTATGGATGCGTGGATTGTTAAGTTAGCTGAAATAGGCTCTGTGCAATTTGCATGATCAATTGTGTTGCTATAATGGGTTCTTGAAGAACGAAAAAAATGGTGGTGGTCTAAGTATCTAAATAGCTTTTAAGTTTTGTTCACCCAAATGTTTTCTGAAATTTGTTGATTTTTATAATTAGATATTGCCCCCCTTATTATTGAAAAGATACTTGGCTTCTTTGATTGTTCAGAAAAGTTTCGTGATATCTACAACTTTGCTTTTGGCTGGGCCAAAGAAAAGGTAACAGTTGTTACCCTCATAAACTTAAAATCGTTGCACTTTTCCATGGTGATATTTAACCTGCTTGTCTATTCATGGAGTTAAAGAACTTTTTCTGATACCTTTGCATGATATATGAGGATGAGTCATATCATTTTCTTGTTTCTTAATGGAAAGCTTGGTTCTGAAGTTTGTCAGCTAAGCAATTTTAGAAACCTCCTAAAATAAATTCTTTATTTCTTGCATTATCAGTTGTTTATGGTAATTCGTTAGGTCTTCTTTTGTTTGTGTTATGAATTCTGTCTCTGGAGTAAAAACTGGTGCATCTGGCTATTGTGCGTCTTCAACTGTACCAAGTTTTGGTTGTTCCTTCTTGTTATTTGTTTGTTTAGTTTGCATGGAGCAAAATGGGAAGGCGTGTGAGGGATAGGGATTATCTGTCTACTCTATAGCCAATTATGTTAAGTGAGCATTCCTTTGATGGGAAGAGATGTATTTGTTAGAGTTTGTTGGTTCTCTTTCTTGCTTATGGAAATGTTTTTTATACTCTAGTTACTTTCTTGTGGTGCTTTTAAGAGTAAGCTCATATTACTTGAGGAAAATTATTGCTAGCTTTAGCTTCTTGTTTGAAGTTCTGTTGCAATTCTTGCAAATGTTAACCTAATTTTCTCAATTGACTTTTGATTGAGCATACTCATTCAAACGTAGAATGGTCGAATGAAGTTGTTTATTACACCTATTGATCGTTTTAAGAGGAAGTTGTCAAGAAGAAATATAGTAAAATGTTCCTACAGGGCGTGAAAATTTCAAATCCCTAGTCTGTTTATTAGGATTGACCGTTATTGCCCAATTTTGTCCGAAATCAACAGATCAGGCTCAAGTTGATGGGACTTTGAGTCTGGGAATCGCCTGGCCCAGCTACCTGAGCCAGGCCAACAAGACGTTGTTTTAGTAGCAGCCCCTTGTCGTCGTCCATTACCAACCTTAATGTTTATTGCTGATGGGAGAAATCCCATCACTTAATCAATTCAGTGGAGGTTCCTAGGAGTGCCTTAGGTTGGTTACATGCAACCAATCTTGTTGTGAAGGATTGCATGGAGAGGTGGATGACCTTGGGAACTTAAAATGTGGGGTTTTTATAGAAAGAAACTAAACCTTATTGTTTTTAAGATTTTATCCCACTTATTTGATGTATGATATTACCTTGATACCTAGTCTTTTGGTTTTTATTGGGGGCATCATTTCGATTCAATGTACATTAAATTTTCTCCTTCTGTCTGCTTGCAATTCAATCCAGTTCTCTATAGGAAAATGCTGAAAAACGTTTCACTGTATCACGCACTGGAGACATGAGTGGCATTTAAAATAACTGTTGTATCTGCTGGATGCTTTTATTGAGATTTTATATCTTTGATGATAATGATTTTTGTATTAACAAAGTGTAACCTTCGGACATCTTTGTAACCTATCTACTTTGTTTATTGAGCTAGATTAAAATTTCCTAGTTGTTTGAAATTAAGGAATAACTGCAGCTCGACTTTTTTGTTTTCCTGTATCTTATGGGCTCCTGGGTTTGGGGTACAGCTCAAATCTGTAGGGTATTTTGTTATTACTCACAGGCTCTTGTGGGGTTGCACTGAAATGGAAAAAACTTGTCCGCAAGTGCTCTTTCAAACAATATGCATCTCTTCTCAAGTTTTTGTTTTTAAATAAGATAAATAGTTGTCTTAGCTGAACTGTTACTTATATTTACTATTCGCTAAAGCTCCTGGAAAATGAGTGGGTTTTAGGGAGGGGTGAGGTGTCAAAATTAGTGACTGTAGGGGGCAATGTTGACAGTCGGGTTTTTTTTACCTATTTGAGGGGGCAAATTGGGTTTTTCCTGGTTGTCATTTGTATAGGGAATAACCTAAGTGCTACTACACGGAGGGTTGTAGTTCTCTTTCTCATATTATAGTGGCAAATAGGTGAGTGTATTTGGATGTAGGTGCTTCTTCCAAACTACATTAAAATATTGTTTCTTGTCCTTTCCTACTCACCTGTGTGCTTGAGTGATTATTCTGTCTGTACTTGTCTGCTTCACCTAGTAGAACTTCAGGCGCAAGGCATCGATGCATCAATATTTTATATAATTTGTTAGTTCATTGAGCCTTAATCGTTACAGTATAACTCTGATATATCTTCATTGATTCAGGGTCAGAAATCTTTAGCATTGGATACAGCAATTGGCATGTGGCAATTGCTATTTGCAGAAAAGCAGTGGCCATTGGTTGATCATTGGTGCCAGTTCTTACAGGTATATTACAATCTTATTTAGGAGTATCTTGTACAAGTGAGATTTGTTTAAAATGGGTAATGAGCAGTATTGCATGCTGCCGTCGACAATGATTGTGTTGTGTGGACATGGTGCTCAAAGAGTCAATAAAAGATACTTCTACTTTCAAGTATCGCATCTCTGTCCAATTTGGATATATCATTGGGAAGCTTTTGTATGGTTGGGGTTTGAACTGTGGACACTATGGTAATTGATATATAATTTTGTTGTAATTTTTTCTATGTTACCGTGGACTGTGGTAATATATAAGTACTTCATTTTCCCTTTATTTGAGTCATACTCACACTTAGTACATTTATAAGTTTGAGTAAAAAAATATCCCTTTGCTTAGTTGTCTATTTAATTTCTGTTGTTAGATGCCAAGCCAGGTCTTCCAGGCAAGGGCTTAAGATACTATAAATTAACACATGGCCTTACTCGGCTAAGAAACTCTTAATCTAGGGAAGTTCAAATTGTTAACTAATAGAAATATGAGTTTTACACAGCTGTTCAAAATTAGGTAATGCCTCTGTATTTCTCGGAGAATTCCTCGTATCCCTTTTGTTGAGTTGCAAGAATCTGGAGAGGATTTGTTGGCCGCTTCTGGAAGGACATATATGAGGTTGTTTGTTTTGGAAAATCAAGCTCCTAACTGGTCTAGCTGGCGTTCGGATTTATGCCCTTATCAAAGTTCTTTTTTACAAATTTGTTCCAATGCATGTAGGTTTGAGGGTTAGAATGCCGCCTTTGTTTCATTGAGTACAATTGTTGGCCCCTCTTCTGGTGATTTCTTTACACCAGTTTAAGTTTTGCATTACATTAAAATATGTTGGATATGATGAAAGCCCTGGATTGTCACAACTACATGAGTATGATCAGGTCTCTCTCTCAGAATATTTTCAGTTTTGTACTACAATATGATTTCACATTTCTGAAGTTATTCATACTGTTTATTTTATAGACTATCCTGTCAACTAAGTTTAATCAGATTAGAGTTGGTACATAAATAATCTTTGGATTCGTAAAATTCAGCTTCGTTTATTGTAATTGAATTTTTTGGTCCATGCTTGTTTACAAGTTATATTTCGTTTGACAATGTGACCAAAATTTTGTTAGGCTCGACATAATAAAGCCATTTCCAGGGACACTTGGTCTCAGCTGTTGGAATTTGCAAGGGTAAGAGGCAACATCAAAATAAAGCTTTTGCTTATTATGCTTTATTTTAATTGTTGATTTCCTTTGAAGTTACTGTCTTCCTGTACATTCTTACTCTGTACCATGCGAAGCTAAGGTGCAGGATGATTGATTATGATCAGATTAACAACACTGAAAAATAGCATTTCAGAAACAGAATTATATTTTGGACAGTGAATGACTTCACAGAACTCAAGATACAAAAACTTTTTAACCCTAGATTGTTTTGATATTTAGGAGTTTAGCCTTATGGTCGCCAATTAAGATGTCATGATAATTGATTGATAAATATCCACAAGCACTGGAAATAGTGCAGAAATATTGGCTATGTGCAGCTGGTAGGTATATGAACAAGGACTCAACTTGTACCAATTGAGCAACAATAGAGCTGGCTCACAAAAGGCATTCTCACTACTGTTAATTTCCCAAAGGGAAAGGTGTTATAAAGTTTAGTTTCTTTAAACAAAAAACAAAAAACAAGAAGCAGAGTATGAGGGGTTCAGCTGTATATTTTAAAATTCTCTCACTTACTCCGTTTAGGAGTTAAAACTACTGTAGTTGAAGTTGGAATAGCTGTTAATAGAGAGTATGGGAGCTAGAAGGTAGTTTGGGGTTCAAAGACAAGAACTAGTTAGGCAGATCAAATAGTTTCAAACATATAGTATCAACTTAAATCAATTGATTAGTGGATATCTAAAAGTGGTTTTGGTTTTTTTTCTTGCAGACAGTGGATCCAGCATTATCTAATTATGATGCTGAAGGTGCTTGGCCCTATCTTATAGATGAGTTTGTGGAATATTTGAATGAGAATGGCATTATTCAGAAGAATCTGTCTAGTGATTGGAGCCAAAAACGATGATGGACTGGAGGAGCTCCTGTTGACGGGGAGAACTGTATTAAAATTCTACTAGTGTGCTTGAACTCGATTTATCTTTGAAAAAAGGACTCGGAAGTTATTGGAACTTGTAACTTTGTTTACATTTTTTATAAACTCAGGTATTGGTACGGAAAAGTCATTCTCTTGTTTGATTACCACAAACTAGATTGACCGTTTTGTATTTGATTATAATTATGCTGCGTTGATCGGATTGTGCTGTCAAGAAAAATCCATTATAGTTCACGATTAGACTAGTGAAGAAACTCTGTTTGCCTGCTGCGTGGAATTCAAGATGAACATTGCGGTCTGGTACGATCTTGTTAGAATTCTGTGGTGCATTTAGGTCTTCAGAATGCTGTAGGCGGCCGTCTTACATTTGAAGGCTTTTAGATGTCAATGTCGTACATCAGTGCTTTTTGTGATACATGCTGCGGGTTAGCTGGCGTTGATGCAGGTAATCAGTGCTTTTTGTGGTACACGCAGCGGGTTAGTTGGTGTTGGTACAAGTGATAATCAATTGCTAGACCACCTGGTTCGAACCTATAATTTTGTGTGAATCATTTGTTTGTTATATATTAGTTCTGGAGACGAGTATGTATGGATTATTAGATTTATCTAGTACTTACTTAAAATGTGTATTTAAAATAGAGTCGGAAATTATTCCGAAAAAGATTCAAATAATAATTAAACTATTGTTTTACATAAATCTGGTACTAAATAAGTACATATTTTTAGTTTAAATTAATCAACCTAATCATTAATGGTGTATAAATTAAGTCACTTATTTTTTAGACAAAATTAAACTAATCGTGAGGTTTTAACCAATATTTTAATTATAATAAAATATGCTATTATTAGCGTCTCATATACGAATTTAATTTGTCAAATATTAAGTTAAAGTGGTTTAACAATTAAAATGAGTAAAATAAAGTACCAATTATAATTTAAGAGGGTATTAAAAAAACAAGAATTAATAAACCGAAAAAAAGAAAGGATTGAACCAAAAACAAGAAAGAATAAACCAAAAATAAGAAAGAATGAATTTATCCTATATATGACAATCATTGTAATATCTTTTATAACATTATCTTCGTTATTTAAAAGAAAACATTGTCTTAGTTATTTAAATAAATCAGGGTTCAATTACACAATGATCATTTAAATGCGTGATATGGTGAATAAATTCTTTTATAATTATGATAACATTTATTTTAATTTTTTTTTAATCTTCAAACAAATTATAAGGAATTTTTTTAATATAATTTTAAATAACATTTTTGTCATTTGAAAGTTGAAGTTTTAATTATTTTCTACACGGGTTCAATTAGCCAGAAATTTTTGGTTGGCTAATTGAACATAAGATGAAAAGTTATATAATAGATCATTTGTCATTATCTAGATTATCGATTAGTCGATGGACCAACTAGCAGACAATCAACTAGTAAGAGGGTTATGATCGACTAGCTGATGGTTAGAGCAATTCGATCTACACATAATAGGTGCATTATTCTTAACAAGGATATTGGTCAGTCAAAGGATGTTCGACTAGTTGATGGTAGGTGATCGACTAACTGATATTGCCTGCAAGCTAGTTCTTTTGTATGTCTAATGATTATTTGAGTTTATTTTAAATATAAACAGACAAAATATGAGGTGTGGGAAGGATCTTTGATACTATATGGAGTCTCGAGAAGAATTGGAGAGTTTCATTATATTCATATGGGTATGAGCATGATACTAGCCTTAGTATGTTGTATGATAAAGAAATAAAATCTTATATTGTATTTGAGTGATTGAGATATCAATTGATAACAAAGAAAATGTGTAAATGGTTCCTCTTCACCATCAGGAAGGAAGATGTGTAAGGGTTCCTCTTTACCCAAAGGAAGACTTCTTTTTGCCTATTGGAAAGACAATAGCGGATTCTCAAATGAAGCTTGGAGAGCAAATATAGGCTAAAGTTTATTTGATCAACTTACCTTAAATTGATTTTATCTCTCTTTCCCTACTCTCCCTTATTATTATTGTGATTACTTTGTGATTATCAACATATAAAATTGTCGTAATTATTCATTATAAGAGGAGATTAATTTATTAATTTTTAAATGGACCAAAAAATATACACTCAATAATTCAATGCTCTCTTATGTGTCATCCAAGAGCTAATAATTAGTATCAGAGCGGGTCTTATTCATTGCGTAATATTTCTAATAAAATTTGAGTAAAAAAACTATAACACAACTTTGAGGATCAATATATTAATATTGTCTCATTTTTCAATAGAAACGATTACTTGCTTTAGAAAATTAGAATCAAAGTTTCTCATATAGCTAAAGATTTTGATTTACAGTAGATTGTAGAGAAGAGTGAGTTGTACGAGAATAAGACTAAGCTCATTTTCTTAAACAGTAAGGCAATGCACATTTCTTTTTGCAATAAAATAAAAGTATGTTATCTCAAGTTTCAATGTGTCAAAATACTCATGACGTTTGATAAATACTTGATTTTTCATATCATGATGATTTTCATAAGATATTGGTATTAATAATATCAATATTATAATATCATAACGGAGTGAAAAAGAGAAGAAGGACCAAAGTAATAACATAACACTAAAGTATGTGGGATGATACAAGCAGTTTTGAAAACAAAGAATTAGATGATAAAGTAGCTCGTGTTTATTTCTTGGAAAATGAAGATGAAGTACCTTCTAGCTTTGTCATTTGCTGAGGTACCTATCAAAATATATTCCGAGTAATTTCCATAATTGTAATAATTATATAACTAAAAAATTATTTCTCTTGATCAACTAATGAACATATATTTAATACACATATGTATTCTTAAGCCTACCAAGATTCTTAATAACTATTCAATATGCCCAAAAAAAATTTCTAAAACTTGTATGTGATCTATTTATATTGAAAACACCTAAAATATTTGATAGAAACAAAATTAGTCATTATAATAGCTAGTGATAGTAGCATTGTTCAATTATTTTGCATATTAGTCAGCATTGGTTTATTATTTTGCATATTAGTCAATCATTTTGGTATGTCAGTCAATTAATATGGTTATGAACTCAAGGTTGTTAGTAAACTCCTACAATTTAGGAGATTTTGATACTATAACTACTGGCATATTGTTATAACAGATAGATAAGATAGCAACAGATGGTAACAGAAAGATAGGATAAGTTTCTTGATTCATAACTTGTTGACTACGTCTCTCATTATTGTACTATATATATGTGTGTATTTGCATCATCAAAAACGTAACGTGAAATACAACTTAGCTTTCTCTTGATTATCTATTTGAACTTGGTATCAGAGCTTTGCAATGGCCACCACTTCTTCTGCTCTAATCTCAACCTTTGTGTCTATTGGCACCACACCAGTAGTATCTCAACCCAGCCATAGTTTTTCCATTAAATTGAATCCAAACAATTATTTAATGTGGTACACACAGTTTGTGCCACTCCTCAACAGCCATAGGCTGACTGGTCTTATTAATGGCAAAGAGTTAGCTCCTGCACAGGAGGTAATGGATTCCACTACCAATGAAGCTGTTCCAAATCCAGCCTTTGATTTGGAGTGCTAGCAAGTAGAATCTCATAAGAAGTGAGCAAAGAGTGCAGTTCAAAGAAAGTGATTGGTTCCAGCCTAGTAGAGCACGCTGCCACAATGTTGTGATACTTTGGAGGCAGCTGGTGAAGAATAATAGCATTAAATTCTGATGGAGCTAATGGTTTGCATGTAGCTGCAAATTCATCAGCTAAAGACTTCATTTTGCATAGATATTGAGATATAGTGAGATTATTTTTCTGACATTTTTGAAGTTGCATGAGCAATTGGACTTGTCTGGAGTAAGAAACTGAACCAAAAGCTTTCTCTAGTGCTTGCCACTCGTTATAAGAAGTGTGTAATCCCATTATATAGGGAAAATTTTCTTCAGAAAGAGAATACAAAAGCCAAGACAGAAGCGTTTGATCCTCCTCCTGCACGAACACGTCCAATGGTGCTCCGGCCCCATCTGAAGAAAAAGTTTAAAGAGGCTAATGTTGTTACAGTTGTTGTTTCTTCCTCTGATTTGGAGCTTTCTGAACCCACCAGTTTCACCAAGGCATCTCAACATGCTGTCTAGAGGGAGGCTATGGCTGCTGAAATTGCTGCACTTCATAGAAATCAGACATGGACTCTAGTCCCTGCTCCTGTCGATATTAATATTATTGGAAATAAATGGGTCTACAAGATCAAGAGGAAGCCTGATGGGTTTGTGGACAGATATAAAGCCCGTCTCGTGGCAAAGGGCTTCTTTCAGGAATATGGTGTTGATTACACCGAGACATTTAGTCTGGTTGTTAAACCTCAAACCATACGCATCATTCTTTCACTCGTTGTCACCAGATCTTGGTCTCTCAGGCAACTTAACATTAGCAATGCCTTTCTTAATGGTTATCTTGATGAGGATGTCTATATGCGCCAACCTTAAGGTTTTGTGAGCAAGGATCATCTTGCCTATGTCAGTAAACTTGCTAAAGCCATTTATGGCCTCAAACAAGCTCTGAGAGCTTAGTTTCATTGTCTGTCTCAATTCATTCTTCAACTTGGTTTCAAAGGTTCAGCTACTGATCCATCTCTGTTTATTTATCAAGACAGTCGTCACCTGCAAAGCTTGGTTTCATTGTCTGTCTCAATTCATTCTTCAACTTGGTTTCAAAGGTTCAGCTATTGATCCATCTCTGTTTATTTATCAAGACGGTCGTCACCTGCTCTATGTTCTCGTTTATATGGATGATATCATTATTACTGGTTCCGATTCTTGCTTTATTGATGCCATTGTGGAATCGTTGGGTACAGAATTTGCTCTCAGGGATTTTGGTACCTTGAAGTATTTCTTGGGCATTGAAGTTGCTCACACTTCCACTGGCTTGCATTTATCTCAAACTAAGTACCTATGTGACTTGTTACATAAGAACAATATGCACTCCTGCAAGTATCTATCCATGCGTCTTCCAATGAAGCCTCCTTTAAATCAGGCTGTTGGTGTTCCACTACACGATGCTACTTAATACCGTAGCACTGTAGGTGCCTTGCAATATGCCACCATTACCAGGCCTGATCTTGCTCATGCTGACAACAAGTTGTGTCAGTTTATGAGCTCTCCTATTCATTGGCAAGCAGTTAAACGAGTTTTGAGGTATATTCAAGGGACCCTCACTTATGATTTGCACATGACCAAATCCTCCGATGACACTCTTGAAGCTTTCTCAGATGCTGATTGGGCTGGCTGTCCAGATGATAGCAAGAGCACCAGTGGTTTTGCTATTTATCTTGGTAAGAATTTGGTCAGCTGGTCTTATAAAAAGCAACACACTATTGCACGATCCTCAACAGAATCGGAGTATCGAGCTCTTGCTAATGCCACTGCTGAGCTTGTTTGGTTAAAGTCTTTACTTTCAGAACTTGGTGTTCGTTTATCTAGCCCGCCAATCCTTTGGTATGACAATTTTGGGGGTGACTTTTCTGTCCAACAATCCTGTTTTCCATGCTCGAACGAAGCATATCGAAATCGATTTTCATTTTGTCCAAGATCTTGTTGCTAAGCGTCAGCTCCAAGTGCAGCATCTCTCTACTGATGACCAGATTACTGATGTGTTCAATAAGCCCTTGTCCACTACTCGCTTTCAATTCTTGTGTGATAAGCGTCATCTGGCGCCACGAGATGCTGCCCTTGAGGGGGGATGTTAGTATACTCCTACAATTCAGGAGATTTTGATAACTATAGCTACTGGTATATTGTTATAACAGATAGATGAGATAGCAACAGATGGTACCAGAAAGATAGGATAAGTTTCTTGAATCATAACTTGTTGACTACGTCTCTCATTATTGTACTATATATATGTGTGTGTATTTGTATCATCAAAAACATAACGTGAAATATAGCTTAGCTTTCTCTTGATTATCCATTTCAACTAAGGTAAATATCTTTAAAGACACCAATTAATCACATTGTTATATTAGTCGACTAGTAAATCTAAAACATTAATATTAATAGTTCAAATCACCATATTAGTAGACCAAATTTCCTGAAACAAAAATTTCAAGGCTTCTCAAGTTCTTTCAAAGATTAAAACTCATTCCTTTGACAAAAACTTGATTTAAAACAATTTTAAAAGTTTGTTTAAGGATCAAAACATTTTCTCTAAAAATAAAAACAAAATTTGTCTAAATTATAAAAGGATTTATTTATTAATATCTTATATGCAAATGATTAAGCCCCTAATTTATTGAAATAACTAAGATAAGGTTTGTCACGACCCGGCACCACATCGGGCTCTTGACAACCGCCGCATAACTGGGCTAAGGACACAAACGGTATCCTTAATCCGACTATGCAAGGCTAACTGAATATCAATTCTTTTCTTTTTTTCTTTTTTAAAAAATTTGGGCAGCACAACGGCTGTATTTTTAAAATCCCAAAACTTGCAAATGATTTCAAACACACTTCCATATTCACATCCAACCACAACTCCAGGACTCTCCAGTCCACTCAAGGCAATCTCAACTCCAGGCAATCTCAACAACAGTATTAAAGTTCATACATAAAATCTTTTACAAAACACAAGGTAATCAAAAGTTAGCTGACATAATCACAAAGCGTATCTACATAAACACAGTTCATGAGCCACTAGACAACAAAAGAACAAAATAAGAAACTACCCACGTGTGGTAATACCCCGAAAATGTCAAAATTTCACATGATCCACTCAGAGCTTCAAACTCACTAAATTAACCTGCATGGTTGGAAAACAGAGGGGGGTGAGTACACTAGGTACTCAGTGAGCAGGAAAAAAAACATATATCACAAATAGAATTCGATTCATACTAAGACAGTGTATGTAACCTATGAAGTGAATATACAACACATAGAAAACCATAGGCCTAGCCTATGATTCAATGTATACTGGTTAGGAACCATATAAGCCTAGCCTATTAACTCACTCATCCGGTAAACATAGGTTCCAGTTCTAGTACACAAAAGCATAAAAATATCATATATATCAATCAAGTCTCGATAGGAAAATCAATATCAAGATAAGTCAAAATAATCATGTGTGACACCATTAGTCGGCCAAACTAATGTGCACACTTACCGATACTCAGTGTTGGCTCGACTTTCGTTCGTGGTGAGTCCGGACTACAGTCGACAAGAACGTCATGACCCTAGGTGATGACCTCGTCGGTGTCTAGACCCTAGGTGTGGAATCACCCGCAAGTCCCGTAGAAAGGTATTGATACGGCGACTCGACTTTAATGTACCAGCGTCAAGGGTACGAGGGTCGCTTAATCATAATCAGTTGTGCCCAGCACACGATTGGCCAATCGTTTCCTCACTAATCTCAAAAATCATATACAACAATTAAGTACAAAAAAAATCAAATAAGGCACCATGCCTTTATTTATCAGTCCAACCGATAAAATAAAACCTTGTCATGGCTCTAAGCCAAAAGAGAAGAAATACATGCATCATATATGACTCGATTATGCATATGTAAATTTCAAATATTTTCTCATAAAATAAAAGTCATCTTTTATACTCCAAATGCAAAGTTGTTCAAAAACAGTGCAATTTATCAAATACATACACATGTTAGCATCCATTTGAAATTCAATTCTACCATAAGTTACCTAGGTTCAAAATTCGCATACAAATCATCATACATGTCTTAGAGTGATCTAATCCTATTTGAGAAATATGGTTTCCCCAACTCACCTCAAAAGAATAAATACACTCCATTGCTTTCAAAAATCCTCTGTATGAGTTCCTTGATTCACAGCTCCCGAGCCTTTATACGTAAAGGACATACAATGAAATTACTATTTAAACATAAATTTCATACTTATACACCATCACATTAGCTTCTCTTTTTGCATTTT
>JAOQMR010000002.1:13463588-13476056 GCA_027563865.1 Erythroxylum pelleterianum | reverse complement strand
TCATGACGCTACCAGGTTGGCGAGATCCACAAGTCGGAGAAGCCCTTTGTTTTCGGGAAGCGTTAAGTTGGATAAAAACATTCTCCTTCTTTCCGATTTGTGTGGAAACGGATTGTCAGGTCGTCACTCAGTTTTTGCAATCCACGCTAGATTTCTCTTCATATTTTTCTATGATCATTCAGGATTGTAAAGCTCTGATTCAAGAGCTCTCACTTACCTCATTTGCGTTTGCTAGGAAATCAGCGAATCAAGTTGCTCATACGATTGCTAGGGCAGCTAATTCTATTCCTGGTTTCGAATGGGGGATCTGTCCTCCTCTTTTTCTGTATGATGCTATAATTATGGATATCAATAATATGCGCTGAGCGTAATCGTTCTATTAAAAAAAACTCTTGTATTAGTTATAGAACTAAGTCAAATCCCAAAGAACTAAAAACTAGTTTCTTAATTTTAATTGATAAAACAAAATGATGGGTTTATGGTTAATTAACTAATGAAATAAAACTAACAAGGAATCAAAATAAATTAACTAAGTGTTAAAGTGAAAAATTCAATTAACTCTAATTCAAGATATCATCCAATTGTAAATTTGATCATTGGTTTTAAAAAATAATTTCACAATTCAAGCAATCAGTTAAAACCTATTAGGACAGCCATATTAAGCCTTAATTTTTCCTAAATTATTTGGTTCAAATTGAGCATTCAAAACGAAACTTACCACTAATTGATTAGGCATGATAATATTATATATCAATTAAATGATGGCGATAAGCCTAATAAAAAAGACTAGATCCTAAATTAAATAATTGAGATAATTACAACTATTTAATTTATTTTTCTTATTTCTCATAAGTTAAATATGCAAATTCATAAATAATCTATTTGTTACTTATACCAATCATTCTTAACAATTACAAATCACTAAATTCATAGATAGTTATAAAATAATCAACATTAAATTAATTTATCAGATTATTCAATACTAATTATTCTTGAAATAAAAGAACACAAAACAAGAAATATTTGAATTGAAACAAAATTATAAGTTTAGAATAAAACCTCACAAGGTTACAATTAAAGTTTTGAATCCCCTTCAATCAAAATTTTCGAATTATAAACACATGGCTATTGTTTCAACATTAAAAATAGATAAAGAATGAAGAGAAAACACAAGAAAAAAAAAGAACTATGGAGAAGGTGTGTGACATTTTTTTCCCTCTTCTTTCTTACCTAAAAACTAACTTCCTTCAATATTATGAAGATTATCTTTTAAGTAAAACTAAATCCCAAAAAAATAGAGCTAAGAATAGATCTCTTAATTGAACTAAAACTCCTATGGTGAATCTAGCTTTAGGCATGATCTGGTTTTATCCATTGCATCTATATGTCATTTTTCTTTTACAAAATTCATTACTTTGACAAATAATGCCCCAATTTGATCCAATCTCTACTTGTCATTTCATAAAATAAAATAAAAATTAATTTCATCAATTAAGTACCAAAATCAACCTGAAATAAAAGAGATAAGTCTAATTAACATAATTAAATCACATCTTATCATTCTTTTATAAAAATATATCCTATTGTAATCTAAAGGTCATGATTCTTTATTTCTTATAAGGCATATATTGAATGAGAGCAAGTATTATGCCACTATACTTATAATGAGATCTATAATAATTATGAGTTTGTTTCATTCCATTTTGATAATAAAGAGGCCTATATGAATGAGAAAGATTTTGTATGTTCTTTTGGGATGACCTTGTATAAAAATTTATCATATTTTTCCTTGAATACTATGCCCTCTAGGTTTAGAACGTCACATATACATGAATGCATGGAATTTTCTTTTACTTAACGTAGTGGATAATGGGTGATCGTGTGATTTTTGTATATATTTAGATGATGCAAAATGTTGATGTGATGATTTAGGTATAGTCACATCATGTACATGCTTGCTGCTTACAAAAATTGCATTGACATTAAATGGTGCATTTTCATGAGTAAAATCAATTCATCAATTCCATGTCTATCATTCAAGCTTTTTTAGGGCTCCAAACACGCTATTCAATTTTTCATACCTATAATGAATCTAGAGAAGGACTTCTTCCTCAATTCCTCATTTTTATACAACAAATCGTGCTTATTATCAGTAGCAATAACTTCACTATTAAATCCTATCATGTATACATCTAAGAGTTTACGAATCTTATTATATTTGAAAGATATTTTGTCAGACTCATAATTTCTAGATGTTCAAAGTTATCCATAAGGCAAATTAGCATCATTATCATTATCATTAAGAGGGTTTTAACTAGATAATACTCTAAGATTATTTTCCACAAAGCATATGTGAGCCACTTTCATAATCGCATACATCATCTCATATGATTTTTAATGTTCTCTTCTTCCTTTGGTTTTTCTCTCTATTTTCACTCCATTCTAATTAAATATAAATTCTTATCAAGCTTATCATGAATAATATTAATATCATTAACACTAATATCAATATGATAATCATTAGCATATGTAAGATTAAGTAGCCAAATATCGTTAGTATTTTGACATATTGAAACTTTAGATAACACATTTCTATCTAATACGAAAACAAAATGTGCTTTACCTTACTATTGAATGAGATGAGTCTATTGGCATTACTATTACACTCCATATTCTCTACAATCTCTCAAACTCAAAATCTATATACATAAGAAAGACCTTCATCCTAGTTCTTCAAACTAAGTAATCATTTCTATTGAAGAATTGGACACTACTAATATACTAGCCCTTTTCACTAAAAAGTGATGGAAGTTGTGTCATAATGATTGTTGCTGAAAATTTACTACAAATCTATATATAATGAATAAGACTCACTTTAATGCTAATTATTGATCCTCATATATTATATGAGAGGGGGTGAATTGCGTGTGTTCACTTTTTTCTATTTTTATATTATTGAATAGTTATGGCAAATTTACATATGATAACCATAAAGCAATCGCCGTGATAAATAGAACAAAGTAAGGAAAGAGAAACAAAAGTAATTTATAGTAGTTTGGTTAAATAATCCTTAGCCTATATTTACTCCCTGAGTTGTATTTAAGAATTTACTATCTTCTTCCTTTAATAGGTAAAGAGCAACCCTCCACATAATATCTTCTTTGCCAGGGTAATAAGGAACTATTGCAATTGTGTTGCTTTACCATCGGTGAAGAGTAACGTTTTATAAATTTTGTTCAAAGTTAAAAGAAACCCTCATACAGTGTAATCCAGGCAAATATAAAAGTTGCAACAATTAATTCTATCTCTTGCTTATATCAATGAACAAAAGCTTGATATATGTTATGTAATATACACACGTATTCTCTAATCTCTTAAGACTCTTAATAATTGTATAGTATACCCAACATTCTTCCCACAACTAGTATATGGTATGTTTATACTCAAGACAACCCAAAGTAATCATTGGAAATATAGCCTAATCATTGCAACAATTACTAACAGTAGCATTGATTGATCATTCTAACATTAGTTAATCACTATAGTTACAAACTCATCAATATATATTTTTAAAAAACATAGGTCTACTAGTCTATCCCAAGCCCTAGCATTAGTCACTTAAATCACCATATTGATCAATCAAACTTCTTAAAATAAAATTTCAAAAATTGTTAAGTTCTTTTAAATATCAGAATATATTCCTTTAATAAAAACTCGATTCAAAATTATTTAAAAAAAATTTTCAAAGATTAATGAGTATTCTTTAAAGATTAAAACGATTTTTATATAAAATAATTTATGCATTATACTCTATTTGCAAATAATCATGCAATGATTGCACTTATAATTTATTAAAATGACCAATATAAGGTTAAACAAGGATTATAATGATTTACTTAAACCTTGATATGGTCTATTCCTTTTTATTCTTGGTTCTTCACTTGAATTACATATATGCTGCACTTTACTTATTTTCTTCAGTCTTTGATTGCTCAATTTATTCAATTGGCTCGTTTTCTCCCTTTACCATTTCATTAAACTTGATCTTTCACATTTTACTAATATCACTAAGGACCAAACATTAAAAGTAACATATTTTGTTATCACTAAAACTATAGGTTAGAAACTCACTTAGTACAATAAATTTTATTACATTTATGTGTGTTAGGATGACATGAGACCTTTGTGAATTGTGCGATTAAAAAGTAAATTCTTGAATTGCATTTTAAGTGAATGAGATATCAATTGAGAGAATAACTAAATTGCTAGGGTTTCGCTCTTCATTTGTGATAAAAGAAGATGCGTAAACGGATTCTTTTCACTTTTGCAAAAGAAAATGTGTAAGGGTTCATCTTCATTTGAAGGAAAGACTTCTCTTTGTTTACTTAAGAAGGTAATAGTGAATTTCTAAATAAATTTTGGAGAGTGGATTGACGTGAATGGTTGTTTGATCAAACAATTGTAAATTAATTTTCTCTCTTCCCATACATTAATTATTATTGTTATTGTTTTGCAATTGTTATATATAAAATTGTCATAATTGTTTATTAAAATAGAAAATTTATTCATTAGTTTTTAAATAGGTCAAACACTATAAATACACATTTTATCTCTCTCGTTTATCATTTGAGAACGAACACATACCAAAATTAAACTAAATTAAATGAACTATTTATTATAAATTTAGTGTTCCTTAGATAAGTTGGAATATTTAAACTCATTTTTTTCAAGATAATCAAATTAAAATAAATAAGAAAACTTAAATTTGATTTTACGCTAATTAAAGTAAAAGTTTGATGAAAACAACTTGAACAAATAAAATATTATAATAAAAGAAAATTTGTTAACACTTCTACAAAGTAAAAGATTACAATAATTAGAAAAAAATTATAATTATTTTATGTCAAGTTCCCTCTAAAATGTAAATTAGAATGTCAAATTCTCCCTGAAATTTTTAAAAATATTTTCTCCAAAAATATTATTTATTTATAGAAATATGAAATAAATATCTTATTCAAATAAAACATAAAAGTATAAGTATTTTATATTGGTATAATTATTTTGTAAGTATATTAATAACAATCTAAGAAAATCATGCATAACATTATATAATCTAATTAGTAAGCAAATATTTTTATACTATAGTTTTTTTTATTTTAAAATTCTTATCAATATACAACTCTTACAATTATATAAATATCAACTTTTAATATAGTTTTGTTATATTGTTTGATATTGCGAAAAATTATTATTTTTATGTTCTAAAAAAATCAATATAAAAAAAAGTAAAAGGATGCGACATTAGGGATGAAAATGTGTTGACTCCAATAATATTTTTAAAATTAGAAGTATAAAACATATTTTTTTTAGTTCTTTCGCTCAGACCTAGGCTCACTCTTCTAAACAAAACGATATTAAGCCTTCTAAAATAATCGAGCCTTGAATTAATCTGAGCCTAAGTCTAGACCTAACGTATGAGCCAATTTACTAAAATGACCTAAATTTGCCTATTGTCATCCTTACAGCACATCAACCTAAAATTTCAACGCATAAACAATAGTACCGCGAACATGATCGGCATTCTTTAAATAGCCAAAAACTATTTTTCAGGAAAACTCATTTTATATGATAATCAACGTTAATAAATGTTGACGAGTTCAAGGTGATGGTATACAAGAGACTCCATACTCGTCTCCTCCTAGGAATACCTGACTCAGAAGACTGAAATTTTTGAAGAAACGAATTCTTTTATTAAATTTATCATCTTTTTTCTTTGTTCTGTTTTTATACGTATCTTTACAGAATTTTAATGTTTATTTGTTACTAGTAAATTGTTCTATCCAATAATCCAATGGAATGGTAACTTCCTAATACCAATCACAAGACGTGTTCATAACACGGAGAGGAAGGGATTTGGCGACCGAGATCCGGTGTTGCTACAATGAAATAGTCCAAAGGTCTCTCTTTCAAGTCACGAAGGTTGAATACAACATTATTAATGCTGCGCAACAGCATGACCATATTTCAGATGGCATGAAGATGCCATGCGGACAAAACTTAACTAACTATAAATTTCAACTACTCTTTCATTGAAATAAATTGCAGCCACTATCAGAGCACAAAACTTCTAGTATTGCTTTTTAGTTATGTGATGTCACCAAAGCCATGTGTCCTATTAAGTCCAGCACTCGGTTGCTGCAGGTAAGATAAAAGGACATAAGTTAGGCTTTATCATACTAATATTTTACAAATAAACGGCAAACAGACATGCTGTACCTGTATCCCCACTCATTGTCATACCAAGAAACCAGCTTCATTAAGGAATCACTCAAGCCTATACCAGCTTTAGCATCAAATATACTTGACCTATAAGTGAAACACGTCGAAAATATTTGTAATCATAATCACTCACTTTGAAAGTTTCTTAAAAAATACAACCGGAAATCATAAAAAGATGCAAAGAGTAGTTAAGAGCATATAAGCACTCGACCAACTAAGACGAATTTACATGATTCCTACTTCAATCAGAACAGACAACACGATACAATGCCTCTTCTAGTCGGCTGCAAGTGATTTAAAATTTGGCAAGTAATCCAACTTAAGTGACAAGTAGTCTCAAATTAAGAGAGGAAGCATTCATCACCTTGACATATTAACAGGTCACGTCATTATTGATAAATAAGAATCTCAGGTATGTACCACTTATGGTGACATCATTTTGATAATCGAAGGCGGCAGTGGAAGAAAATGTCAAGGATTAAACAAATGTATACAAGTGCTCTTAGATAATTGGGGACAATAGCACTTAAGTAGCAAATTACCAAACATTGGAACTTTGACTATATTGTCCTAATATTAAAGGACTATAGACACATTTATCATAATGCAAAAATTTGAAGATTGTTATTGCCAGAACAATGATAAAATGGTTAAATTCCAGCTAAAACCAGTGACTCTCATTTCACGTACAAAATAGTGTGTACACACTCTCCTTAGGATGATGGCAGGATAGAGAAACCATAAAGGTGAAAATGTTTACTTTAAAAATGAACAGCAGGCCTACATGTATGCACAGAACAGTGCGCACATATACACTGAAACGAGTAGAGAGAGATATATATACCTTGAATCACCAAGAAAATCATTAGA
Source organism: Erythroxylum pelleterianum (assembly GCA_027563865.1). Taxonomy (NCBI): domain Eukaryota; kingdom Viridiplantae; phylum Streptophyta; class Magnoliopsida; order Malpighiales; family Erythroxylaceae; genus Erythroxylum; species Erythroxylum pelleterianum. Next base: position 13,468,907 of record JAOQMR010000002.1, on the reverse strand, counting down.
CACAACATCCTCATCAGTATATCCAAGAATGCCCCTCAGCGGCCCCTCTGATGCAAACCTTCATACAAAAAGTCCAAAACTTGGTGTGAATAAATGGACTTCAAATACCTTTAGAAAAACTCACCCTAGTGAGTCCACCTTGTATCAGAAAAGCCGATATTTATGCAAGATCAGACATACTTGATAGCTGCTTTGATATCTTCATACGATGCACTCTTCGCAAGTCGACAGGTTAAATCAACAACAGACACATTAGGTGTTGGGACACGGAATGCCATTCCAGTAAGTTTACCATTGAGCTCCGGAAGAACCTTTCCAACAGCCTAGAAGATAATGTTGAACATTTAAAAAAGTTTGTTTATTGACAAAAAGCAAAAAATGTATGTTCCCCCACCTAAGTGGAGAAATTAACCTCGTACCTTTGCAGCACCAGTAGAACTAGGAATGATATTTTGCCCAGCTCCACGACCTCCACGCCAATCCTTCATTGATGGACCATCTACAGTCTTCTGTGTTGCTGAACGTCAACATGGAAAAAAGACCAGTTTGTCAGACATCTGTGCCCTGTCTGCGCCCTCATGTGCATGCGTGTGCGTGTGCATGTGTGTGAGAGAGAGAGAGATGGATAGGTGGAGAGAGAGATAGGGAGAGGGACCTGTAGTTGCATGGACAGTTGTCATTAACCCTTCAACAATGCCAAACTCTTCATGAACCACCTATGAAATTCATTCAAAGAAGCAAAACTTAAAAGTCAATTGTCGGATGTGACAAAAATGATGGGTTAGTAGGTAAGACCAAACAACATCTAGGAAAAAAGTTTTTAAGACAAATCTGCCCAGGGTTTTCCTTACCAAGTGACCAGTAAAGGAATCGCATCTATACAGAGCATGCAAATGGACTTGAAATTTCCAAAGCAGTTACCTTAGCAAGAGGAGCAAGACAATTTGTTGTACAGCTTGCATTGGACACAACGTCCATATTTGGCTTGTATGTGTTCTCATTTACTCCTACCACAAACATTGGTGCATCAGCTGATGGAGCTGATATGACCACTTTCTTGGCACCACCCTGCAGGGGAAGCAAATAAGTGCCAGCTGTTTATTGTTCAAGTCCAGAAATAAGCAGATCACAAAGCACACATATTGCCAAGATACAGAACATGTAGCCTAAAAGGATCACGATCCATGCGATACACCAACCTTCTTGTGAGCAGAAGCCTTTTCAACTGTTGTGAAAACACCAGAAGATTCAACGACATAGTCAACACCATAATCCCCCCAAGGGATCTCTGCTGGGTCCCTGGGAATTGATACAGTTATCTGTTAACTTGAGTTCTGCTATTTGTAAAAGAAAATGGTGAAGATTCATGTTTTAAACTGACTCAAGATGTCATGAAGAACAGCCATAACAAACAATACCTAACTCAATTAGTTTTCAAAGATGCAATTGCAAGTCAGATTTGCATATACCTTTTGCAGGTAACTTTGACTTCTTTCCCATTGATTTCCAAGGTGGAATCATCCAAAACCTTGATGGATCCGTTAAAAACTCCATGAGTGGAATCATACTTGAACATGTAAGCCTGGAAAAAAACAAATGAAGATTGACTATAGTTTCTTCCCCAGTTACAGAAGCTCAAATAAATAAAGGATCAACACGTGGAATTGATTACAGCATCTCACTTTATGAGGTCAAAGATTGAAAAATGTTGTTCTTACTATTAAACATTAAGCTTAACAATGAAATATTGAAAGGTGAAACAAATCTTAAACGCCAATTCAACCTTTTCCAAACTATATTTAGATGGGTTGGCTACACACGTCATGTTTCAGCAACCATACTACTTTGGGTTTTCAAGAGTCAAAAATTTATTTGCAGAAGAACACATCACCTTGATAAGCTGAGGAAAAGTTAAGAAGTGATAACTTAAATCAAATGAAGAACATAATATAACATCACTTCAACACCAGAACACAGGATTCATGCTGAGACAAAACCTTAATATCCAAAATATGCAAATGACAAAACATCAATGTCAACAAGTCTTAAACATTTCATAATAATCACTCACAATATGTAAAAAACATGAATATATTACAAATTAGTACCATGTATTTTGCATCAATAAAAGGATCATTAACTGCCACAACATCAATATCATCCCTAGAAGTCGCTACACGCAAAACCAATCGTCCAATGCGACCAAAACCTGCATTTGTTAACACAAAAAAATAATATTATTAGCAGAACTAACCACAATTGAATAACTTACTTTAAGGAGGTTTAATAGCAGTACAAACCCATAGAGTCAACAGTAAAGAATTTCAAGTAGAAAACAATCTATCAAACCACCAATTACTTGACTATCTTAAGCAGTAATTGATAAATGTCACAGAAAATGCACAATTAAAGGAAAAAGTTTAACCCACCAGTAAAGAGAAATAGCAATAGAAAGGGAAATATTCTATCCTGATATAATCGGATCTTTACTTTTTATACATGTTAGTTCCAGTTATATCTATATGCCAATTTATTAGTTCATGATACACCACTTCGCAAGCTACAAAAATAGCTTCAAAACAGGAGAGTGCCAACAGATACATAAGCACACTTAAGCATAAATTCTAGCAGTGAACTGTCACCTGAATGTACAAACAACTAGCAACTATGACTTTCATTTGATTAAAAAAAAAAACTGAATGGAAGTGAAGTAGCCCGACACATCAACAATTTAGAAGACTTGTACCACAATTATGAATAATTATGCACAGGCAGTAAAGCGTTTTCGAATCACAGAAATTGCTTACATACTCAGCAAATGAGAATATATATAGAAATTGCATAAGACTAAAGGAAAAAGCATACCATTGATTCCAATCTTTGTCTTCCCATCACTCCATGTTTCTATATCAAGAAAAGGAAAAAGAGAACCGGGCAGCATATCAGCCAATACAATCCTTTCAGCCTTAACTGGTTTGGAAAAAGAAATGGGAATATAAAATACAGCTCTTTTAATTCTTACTGAAAACTGTGGGAGGCATTTCAGTAGCGGTTGCCTTGATGGGTTGAACACTCGTCCCATTACATATCCTAAACAATAAACAAAGTGTAAGCATCAGTTTCTTTTTCCATTTAGAAAGAGATTAAAATGCATACAGATACTTTCTAGAGATGTATATGTGTATCGCAGTGCATGTTAACTGAATACATAGACTGAAAATAACAATTTTAATGCAATATTTTAATTCTAGATGACTCAACTGTAGTGAAGAAGAACCACTTGAAACTGAAGTACCGAAAATGCTGGAAGCATTTAGATTGTGGCTGAAGCTAACACTTGGGACCTGAATATTGCAACATAGATAACCACATTAATTTGGTTTCAGATTTCGTTATCGGCAAATATACAACTTAAAGTGAGGAGAAAATACAAGAAAGAGGAATAAAGAAAAAGAATATAATCACTTGAAAAAATCATAACACTGTATAACACAAGCAAGTACCAGATAATTATGTTGCGCAATTAGTACAAGTCCAGCAATCGCAGGGATAACCAAAGAGAAGATTTAAAGGGTGCAAAGGAAAAAGAGTAATCGCTGCACCGTTTTTAGTACAAGTGTTAAAAGCATAGAAAGTGAAGAAAAAAATACCACGACTTTCCTCTGGTGAAGGCAGTTATTATAATTTTGTCCATAGTATGAAAAACGTCGTAGGAATCTGAAGATTCCGTCACATTATTCCCCTAATTTATTTTCTCACCAACCAACCAGAAGACAGGAAAAAAAAAAAGGAAAACATTGCATCAATCAAAGAAAAATGAAAGAAAAACAAGGAAAATCAAACGCAAATGGAACTTCAAGCTCCACCTGGTCTCCTTACAAGACGCAACGATATGTATGTGAATATGTGTGTGTGTGTGTATATATAGGGAAAGAAAAACTAAGAAAGAAAATATTCAAACCAGATTATTTATTTCTGGTAAAGCAGAAACATCCACACCAGTATGAAAGGGGGAAAAAATGGAAGTCTCTGGATGAGACGCTTGACACGACACAAACATTGAAACAAAATCAAAGATGAAACGGAAATAAGAGAGAGAGAGCATATAAACCTTGAAGCGATCGGAGGGAGAAAAGTCGGGGAAGGAGGAAGCTTGGGGAAGGGGAGCGGCGGCGGGAGTAGATCTAAGGAGAGTGGAGAAAGCCATTTTCTATTTTGCCAAACAGAAAACAAGTCAGCTTCTGAACTCAGCCCTCTCTACCTATCTCTCTCCTTTAAAATTCAAAGAAATAAAAAACAAAACCAAGAAGACGCTTACACGACCAGTATTTAGTTTAGTTTATATAATATAAACTAAGAAAGAACCGATCTTGGAGGCTGCTGTAGAGGTGGTCTGGTGGATGTAGGAAGGTGAAGGTGGCTTGGCCTTTTAAGAAGGAAACAAGCTTTCCTTTCTTTACTTCACTTGGGTTGCGACGTGTTTGTTGAATATTTTTATGTATTAATTAATTATTAAATAAAAAGAGCCAGTAAATGGAAATGGCACGTGGTGTTTTGTTGGGTTGAAACGATCGGAGTTTCCTATGATGCTATGGTGGACAACTGGTGTGACTTGGATTCTACGCGTGCGGTTCAGAAGTTTGCCCTTTAAAGTTGAAACCCCAGCCCAGCTTGAGGAGAGAAATCTGATTCCGTGATTATTCATTTAGTTTGAAGCGCTTGATAAATGCGTGAGGGTGACTGTAGAGGATGAGAAATCAAACAAGGTCCTAGAAAGACACGTCGGATTTGTTTTTTCAAAATTTGTAGATTTTTCAGTCGGACCCCGATTAGGGTTTCAACTTCAACATCTTTCTAGCCGTTAAAACACAAGAAAATGAAAAAAAAAAAAAAAACAGCGTAAAGCCAACAAACTGTGGAAATTGGAATTGGAGCAAAAGCCAAAGGGTCCAGACTCCACAGAGCAGGAATGGTCAGGGGTTGGGTGGGTTAAAATAAAGGTTGTGAGTTGGTAGACGTTTCTAAGCAAACAAAATGTTCACCAAATCCGATCCGACACGTGACGTGACCTCTCTCCTTAGTCCCTGTTTCTATCTATCTAACCTTTTTTTTTTTCGTAGGAGATATTTTTAAAAAGTTATTATAAGAAAATTATCGTTAATTCATTCATACTCAAACTAATTTCCATTGAACTCAAGAGATATGGTTAAATAGTAGGGATTTATCTATTCTTAATCAAAAATTAAGGGTGCGTTTACTTTCAGAAAATTTTCTAGTTTTCTAGAAAATTTTTTCATAAAATAGAAAATAATTAGAAAA
>JAOQMR010000002.1:13416668-13426691 GCA_027563865.1 Erythroxylum pelleterianum | reverse complement strand
ACATTAAAATCACAACTTACTTGGTTTGGCATAAATCCCTTCAAGCTCTCACTAAACCCTAATTCCCATGCATCCCAAGATCTTCATCTTCAAGGAGGTTAAGCTATGGTGTTCTTATGACAACTTGAAGACATCACAAGATAGAAGCATAAGTGAAAGGTAGAGCAAGGATTCATGAAGATAAGTCACCAACTAGGGAAGAAGATGAAGAGGGAAATGGAAGTCACGAAAATGAGGAGGAAATAAGAACAAAAGCATCACTTAGAAAGCCCAAATGAAAGGTGTCGTGGAACACATCAATGAAAGAGTCTAGAAGATACTCCAAAGGGGCTAGATGGCATGGCTTGGGAAGTGACACATGTCACCTGCCACTTGTCCTCTTCTCATTTCTTCCATTAATTACTCTAATTAATCAAACCCAATTCCAAATGTATAACACTTGTCAAAAATTCATATAGCCATGTATCCCAAAATTACCATATTTGGCAATAAATTCGACTACCGGTTATCAATCGGTCTGCCACTTGGCATTTTTCCTAGTCTAAATTTTTTCCCGAAAAATTTCAGGAAAATTTCCTAAAATTCTCCAAAAATGTAAAATCAACAATGTCACATTCCAAATCAATTTTCAATAACCATAGCTTACAATTCTCAAAATAATCCCATTTATTACCAATTATACCCGAAAAATGTCAATTGAGTGCATAATCAATGATTTTAACGTGTGCAATAATCCCATTCACAAATATATATACCACTATGATACATTTTTGTCTAAATCTCACTTAAGATGACATGTACCAAAATCAAAACGGTCAAAAACGCAATTTATCAAATTTGCCCCGAGGATGTCCGTTAAACGGACTCACATATCCGTTAAACGGACATAGACTGGCCAAGCAATCCAATTTTACCCGAGAAGGTTCGTTAAACGGACCTGCATGTCCATTAAATGGACATGAGTCACCCAACTTGTTCCAATTCACCCGAGGCTGTCCGTTAAACGGACTTCCATATCCGTTAAACGGACATGACTCTCACAAACCCTCTTCAAAGCCCCTGGTCTCACACCCATTTTCCGACACACTATGCTCTTTGAGCTTACTCATATCACATTTTTGGGTTCCAACCCTTCACAAGGGAACGGGATATTACACAAGTGGTCCATGTTTTACTTGGAACAAGAAACAAAGTGGAGATTCCTTTGTAGCAAGGAAGTTAAATAGAGCCCTTATTAACTTAGCATGGAGCTCTAGGTTCCCCTATTCCTTTTGTGTTATCCAGAACCTAAACATTTCTGATAGTTCTCCGATAGTGGTTAGGGCTTTGTCTAATATAAGGAAGAGAGCTGTTCCTTTCAGATTCTTCAATTTTCTAGCTTCCCAGCTCAATTTCCTTCAGACCATAGATGAAGTTTGGTCCTTTCCAGTTCAGGGCTCTCCAATGTTTTGTGTAGTTTCTAAGCTCAAGCTAGTTAAAAAGCCCTCAAAATGTTGAACTCTAGCCAGGTAGGGCATGTGAATGCTAGAGTGGAAATTTGTCAAGTGACCCTCAATACCATTCAGGATCAAATGCAAAATTTTCCTAGGTCTTCCATTCTGCATGATAGGGAATCTGAGGCCATAAACGGGTTATTCAGGGCTCTAGAAGATCAGAAGTCTTTCTTTAAATAGTCCTCCATGATTAATTGGTTCAAAGAAAGGGATAGGAACACCAAATTTTTCCATGACTCGCTCCTTGCACATAGAAATAGAAATCACATGCATTCCTTAGTTGTCGGTAATGGGAACAGGATAGTTGGGTTTGAACAGATTCAAGCTGAGTTTATTGAGTTCTTCCTCGGTTCCACTAGGGATAAGAAGAAGCTTCATTTTTCCAAAGAGTATGTGGAAAGCCTTTTCCCTCATCCTTTACCTGTCTCTTTGACTGATTAGCTTACTGAGGATGTCTCAACCTAAGAGATAAAGGCGATTGTCCATTCTTTTAACCCTAATACGGCCCCAGCACTTGATGGTTTCAATGGATTTTTTCCAAACAAACCTGGCATATCATTAGAGAGGACGTTACTAAACCTATTAAAAAAAATTTCACTCATGGAAAACTCCTCAAAGAGCTAAATTCAACTTTCATCTCACTCATTCCTAAAAAAGCCCACTCTTCTACAGTGCAAGACTATAGACCTATCTCGTGTTGCAATTTGCTTTATAAGGTAATTGCAAAAATCCTAGCTAATAGACTTAGAGAGATTCTCCCTCATGTTGTTAGCCTTAATCAAAGTGCCTTCATTAAGAATCGCAGAATTGGGTATAACATTCTTTTGGCCCAAGAAATTTTCAAAAATTATCATCTTTCTAATAACCAAAAGAGGTGTGCCTTCAAAGTGGACCTTCAAAAAGACTATGATTCTATTCATTGGGATTTCCTTCTTAATGCCTTAGTTGCTGTAGGTCTCCCCATCAAGTTCATTGAGTTGATCAAAGAATGTATTACTACCCCTTCATACTCTATTTTGATAAATGGCACACCTTCAAAATTTTTTAAAGGCAAATCAGGCCTCCGCCAAGGAGATCCCTTATCCCCACTCCTTTTCATAATTTGTATGGAAGTTTTCTCTCGAAGTCTGAATTAGTTTATAGTCGCTAATCTTATCTTCAAATATCATTGGGGATGCAAACCCCTAAAAATCACTCATCTCTTCGCTGACGATCTCCTTATGTTTTGCCATGCTGATTTGAACTCAGCACAGACTTTACTCGATTGTCGGGTTACTTTCTCCAGTTTTTCAGGTATAGAAATGAATACTTCCAAGAGTCAATTTTTATTATCTCCAGATATGACTTATCTAACTCATCAAATGGAAATTATCGCTGGCCTTAAAATAGGCACCCTTCCCATTCATTATTTAGGGGTTCCCCTCTTGCAGGAAGGTTATCTAGGAGGGACTGCTTACCCATCTTGGAAAAAATTGATAAGAGGATAAGCAATTGGACTCATAAAACTCTTTCCTATGCAGGTAGACTTCAATTGGTTATTTCAGTCTTGTCTTCTTTCCTAGTATACTGGTCTTCCCTTTCCATCCTTAAGGATATAGAGTCTAAGCTTAGAAATTTTCTGTGGGCAGGGAAGGTGGATTCTAATTCGTCTGCCAAGGTAAAATGGAGTAACACTTGTAGAACTACAAAGGAAGGAGGTTTGGGGATCAAACATTTTACCACTTGGAATTATGTTCTATTAGGTAAAAGGATTTGGTATTTGTTTGTTGATAGGGAAGCTCTTTGGGTTAAGTGGGTCCATATCATTTTATTGCAAAGGGAAAATTTCTAGAGTCCTAGCCAACCAATAATAGTTCCTGGAGTTGGAGGAAAATCTTAGTTGTGAGGGATAAATTACGGAACCAATTTAGATTTAAGATAGGTAATGGAATTTTTACTCTGTTGTGGCAGGATCTATGGCACCCAAGCGAAATACTGAAGGACTTTTCTACTCTAAGAGATTAATAGATCGGATCTCCCAATGACAACAAGAGTATCAGAAATTATCAGCAGTGATGAGTGGAGATGGCAAGAGGCTTCTATAGGGGTTACTCGCAACCTTGAGCCCCTCGAGTATACTCCAAATAGTTCAATTTCGGACAGTTTGGAATGGTTAGCTCACCCTGTTAAGTCAAAATGACTTTACGATTAATAATTTTGATGAAGACCAAATAATAATAAAAGAAGAAAGTAAGACAGAAGTAGACAAAAATGAGACGGAAGCAAGATGAGACGGAAGAAAAATGAGACGGAAGCAAGATGAGACGGAAAAAAATGAGACGGAAGCAGACACAAATGAGACAGAAGAAAAATGAGATGGAAGAAAAATGAGACGGAAGCAGACACAAATGAGACGGAAGAAAAATGAGACAGAAGCAGACATAAATGAGACAGAAGAAAAATGAGACGGAAGCAAAATAAGACGGTAGAAAATGAGATGGAAGCGGAAAGTGAAACTAAGACGAAGACCTGATACCACGTCAGATGATTAGGTTGAGTTAGTTACAGAACTCAACTGAATAACTGATTCTTCAAAGATCAAGAAATAAGAAGAAAGAAGCAGTTATCAATAAGCGGTTGAAGATGAAGGCTATAAATATGAGTCGGAGTCGAAGACTGTAGAAGTTAGAGATTTTAAAAAGCTAGCGAATTCAAAGAGATTGTGAATCATTGTATTCATTGTGCTAAAATCTAGAGCTATATTATCTGTAACAAAGCTCGAAACATCTTTCAATAGAAAGAAGAAAAGCAGATAGCCTGAAGAGGCTAAGTGTGAAAAGAATACTTGTTGTAAGAGACCTGAAGAGGTTCAGAAAAAAGAATACTTGTATCTTTAAGAAGTTTAGTGAAATCTCAGAAAGAATTCTAAGGACTGGATGTAGCCCACGATTTGGGGTGAACCAGTATAAATCTGCTGTGTCGATTCTTACTCTCAACTCTCAACTTTAAACTTTTACTCTTATTGTGTTATACAAGTACTTAGAAGCAAATTACAATACTTGGTGATACGTTTACTCAATAGTTTTGAAAAAGAAAGATTGTTTAAAAAGGGGATTATTTCTTTTCAAAAAGAGGGATACACAATTCAACCCCCCTTCTTATGCATTTTTATATCAAATATAGAGGTTGTACTAACGTGTGATTTACTTCAATTAGTATCAGAGCTCGGTGTCAAAGAACCACCGTTACAAAGTGTGAATAAAGATCCATGGCAGAATCACACATATATATAGCTGAGGGCGCCTCCGTCACTAGACCTCCTGCGTTCACTGGAGAAGACTACCATTACTAGAAATACAGGATGTGGCTCTTCATTGAATCTACTCATATCGATCTTTGGGAAATAATAAAAAATGAACCGTATACACCGGTAGATGAAGAAGGAAATGCTATTCCACGAATCAGATGGTCTGTAGAACAAAAAGTGAGATTCCAATTGAATTCGAAGGCCAAGTTCTTTTTAAGTTGTGCCTTAAGCAGAAGTGAGTACGATAAAGTTCACATATGCAACACTATGAAGGAGATGTGGGATACGTTATCCATCACACACGAAGGTACAAATCAAGTAAAGGAGTCCAAGATAAGCATTCTTGCACACCAGTAGGAGCTGTTCAAGATGAAGGACAAAGATTCCATCGATCAGATGTTTGGAAGATTTCAAACTATCATCAATGGACTTAAAGCTCTCAGCAGAACTTACGATAATCAAGATCACGTACGAAAGATCCTAAGAAGTTTACCGAAGAGATGGAGACCAAAAGTCACAGCTGTACAAGAAGCTAAGGATTTGAGCGTGTTGAAGATTGATGAATTTCTTGGATCCCTGAAGATACATAAAGCTGAACTCGATGCGGAAGATAAGCCTAGACGGGATAAATCCATAGCATTGAAGGCTGGACAAAAGAATCATAAGACTCAAAGGAAGAGGAGCTCATCGTCGAAAGCGCTGAAGATTGAGGAAGTCAAGAATGACGATTCCAGTGAATCAGATCAAGACTCGAGCGAAGAAGATGATGAACTATCCTTTATCTCGTGGAAGATCAAACGCATGTGGAAGAAAAAGGCTAAAGGAAACAAAGAGTCCTATCTCAAGAAGAATAGCAAAGATGAAGGAAAGAACAAGAAGACATCCATCATCTGCTACGAATGCAATAAGTCGGGACATTACAAGTCTGAATGTCCAGTGCTGAAAAGAAAGCCAAAGAAGAGTAAAGAAAGCAAGAAAAGCATGATGGCAACCTGGGAAGATCTGGATTCATCCGAATCAGATACTTACTCAGAGGCATCGATACAATCAAATATTTGCCTAGTAGCTGAAGAAGAAAGTGATGAGGAGGTAACCTCAAAATTTAGTGAATTACAAGATGCATATTTAGAATTATTAGAAGATTCTCATGCAATTTTGAAGCGGTATAAATTGCTTAAGAAAAAGTACATAAAAAACTTGAAAAACACGCAAGGGTTACAAAAGGAGAATGTCTGCTTGAAGAAACAAGTAGATGACATGAAGAAAAAGGTAGTTGTAGATAGATTTGAAGAGATCAATCAGTTGAAGCTAAGAATTAACAGTCTTTCAGCTGACCTATCAATATTTACAGAGAGTACAAGAAAAATGAACGACTTATTAGGGAAATAAAGACACCCTAATGATAAAACGGGATTAGGGTTTGCTAAAAACCATACTCAGCATAAAAAGAATTTCATTTTTTATAGGAAGAAATCTCATCAGTAGCATCATGATCCTACTATGAATTATGTTAAAACTAACCCTAAAGGACCTAAGAAAATCTGAGTACCTAAGAGACAAATAATATCTCCTGCAGATATCCTTCCTTGGAAGAAGCAACAAGCACCATTGGTATTTGGACAGTGGATGCTTGCGATACATGACGGGAAGAAGGTCTATGTTCCTAGATCTTCATTATAAAAAGGGAGGATCGGTAACTTTTGAAGACAACCAGCAGGGCAAGATAATTGGAATCGGTAAAATCGGTAAAGATTCCTTTGCATATATTGATAATGTGCTGCTAGTTGATGGTTTAAAACATAATTTGATTAGTGTCAGTCAATTATGTAATTATGTTTTTGAAGTGTCTTTTAATCAAAACTCTTGTGAAGTAAAAAACAAGGATGGGCCCGTATTCTTTTCTGCCAAAAGACGAAACAATCTTTACAAAATCAATTTAGAAGATTTTCAAAATCAAAATATTTCTTGTTTTATATCAACTGAAGAAGAAAAACTGATTTGGAATAAAAAGCTAGGTCATGTTAGTTTTAAACATATTTCCAAGTTGATCAAACATGATTTGGTAAGAGGCTTACCAAAAATAAGTTTTAACAAGGATTTCTTTTGTGAAAGTTGTCATAAAGGAAAACAGGTTAAAACAACGTTTTCTTCTAAAAATGTTGTAACTTCTTTTAGACCTCTAGAATTGTTACATATGGATTTATTTGGTCCAACTAGGACTTTGAGTCTTAACGGAAAGAAGTATGGTCTTGTCATTGTTGATGATTTCACTAGATTTTGTTGGATATTGTTTTTATCACATAAAGACGAGTCTTTTAAGTGTTTTAAAGTGCTTTCCAAAAAGTTACATAATGAGAAAGGAATGTCTATAGCTAGTATTAGAAGTGATCATGGTGGTGAGTTTGAAAATGAGAAGTTTAGAATATTTTGTGAGGAGAATGGAAATTTCGACAATTTCTCTGCTCCTAGAACTCCACAACAAAATGAAGTTGTTGAAAGGAAGAACAGGACGATTCAAGAAATAGCAAGGACTATGCTATGTGAGATGGATCTTCCTAAGTACTTCTGGGCAGAAGCTGTGAATACAACTTGTTATATTCAAAATAGAATACTTCTGCGACCTTTGTTTAAGAAAACTCCATATGAGTTATGGAATGGAAGGAAACCTAATATATCCTACTTCCATCCATTCGGTTGCAAGTGCTCTATATTGAATACAAAGGAAATTCCAGATAAATTCGACTCTAAGACATATTCGGGAATTTTTCTAGGTTATTCATTGTGATTGAAAGCTTATAGGGTTTACAACCTTACTCTAAGACTGTTAAGGAGACTATTCATGTCAAGTTTAATGATAGTTCTCAACGAAGTAAGAGAGATGATACTAATAATGAAACACTATCAGTACCTTTGGTTGATAGTGAAGAATTATCACCATCAGATATTCCTTTAGACAAAGTCAAAGATATTCCTGAGACTCTTGATTTGAAAAGAGATTGGAAATATAAGAGTTCTCATCCAGAAGAGTTGATTATAGGAGAGACCTCAGAAGGAGTGCGAACAAGGTCCAAATTCAGAAGAGAAGCCAATGTAGCATTTATCTTTGAAATAAAACCTAAGAAAATTGATGAAGCTCTTCAAGATGAAACTTGGATTTTAGCTATGCAAGAGGAGCTGAACCAGTTTACTAGGAATAAAGTGTGGTCCTTAGTTCCCAGACCCTCTAAAAAGTCCTTATAGGAACTAGATGGGTTTTTAAGAACAAAATAGACGAATCAGGAAGTGTAAGTTGGAAGAAAGCAAGATTAGTAGCTCAAGGCTATAATCAGCAAGAAGGAATAGACTACAATGAGACTTATGCTCCTGTAGCAAGATTAGAAGCTATTAGGATTTTGCTTGCATATGTTGTTTGTCACGATATACAGCCTTTTCAAATGGATGTGAAGAGTGCATTTCTGAATGGCTTTATAGATGAAGAGGTTTATATGAAGCAACCTCCTGGTTTCGAGGATGTTAAGAATCCGAACCATGTCTATAGACTTCGTAAAGCTTTGTATGGTTTGAAACAAGCTCCTCGAGCTTGGTATGATCATCTGAGTTCATTTCTTATTGAGAACAAGTTCAGTAGAGGTCAAGTAGATAAGAAGTTATTTAGAAAGTGCATTAGGAATGATTTCATAATGGTTAAAATTTATGTTGATGATATTATTTTTGGTGCAACGTCAAAGATGCTATGCATTAGTTTTGAGAATTTGATGAAAAACAAGCTTGAGATGAGCATGATGGGTGAGTTAAGATTATTTCTTTGGTTGTAAGTTAAGCAAACCGAAGAAAAAGATTTTTATCCATCAACAGAAGTATATTAAGGAACTGTTGACTTAATATGATATGGAAAAAGTAAAACCAATGTCAACTCCGATGCATCCTTCAAACCTTTTGTCTAAGCACGAAACTGGCAAGAAGGTTGATCAAACCCTGTATAGAGGGATTATTGGTTCTTTACTTTACCTTACAGCAAGCAGACCTGACATTTTGTTTAGTGTTTATTTGTATGCAAGATTTCAGGCAGATCCTAGAGAGTCTCATTACACTGCTGTTAAAAGAATTTTGAGATATCTTTCAGGAACTACTAATCTTTGCTTAATGTATGAGAAAGGTAAAGATTTCAGGTTAATTGGCTACTGTGATGCGGATTATGCTGAAGATAGGATTGATAGAAAAAGCACGAGTGGAGGATGTCACTTCCTTGGCCACAACTTAGTTTCCTGGTCGAGTAAGAGGCAAAGCTCAATCGCTCTATCAACTGCTGAAGCCGAGTATATGTTAGCCTTAAGTTGCTGTTCACAAACGTTGTGGATTAAGTACCAGCTAGAAGACTACTCAGTATAAGAAGAGGAAATCCTAATCTTTTGTGACAACACAAGTGCCATCAACTTGTCAAAGAACCCGATTCAACATTAGAGAGTTAAACATATCGAAGTCAGACACCATTTTCTACGAGACTGCATTCAGAGGAAGATCGTAAGTCTTCAGTTTGTTGAGATGAACTATCAGTGGGTGGACATCTTCACTAATCCATTGAGTGAAGAAAGATTCAAAGAAATCAGACGAAAGCTCAATATGGTTATGCTATGTGATCAACGGTCTGACACATCACAACCCAGATAAAAGGTCATAAGAGTTAACGGTAACAGTAACAGTGAGTTACAACAGGTAACTTCTGTCACGAGAAAGTTTTGTAGGAAACATTTCTCACAGTCTTGAAACACCAACTATTTTAGAACACTCTTGACATGCCCTGACATCGACCTTTGAAGAACTCTCAACAAAATCTTTTCATTACTCTGTTTGGATATCAAACCTTTTTTGCTCACACTCTCAACCTCATAAACTGACTTCACCTCTTGAGAAAGATATTTGTGCATTCAGTTCATTGTCAACTACAGAAACAAATGGAGCCAGCAATTAAGAGTGGAAGACTCGTTGATTTTGAGTCCTTGAAGAAGGATAAGATGGATATCGAACTGAAGATTGTGGCAGCCGGTTAGAGGAACTTCTTTGAAGTTCGCGAGACGGTATACACGAATGAAGTTTATGAATTATGGAAGAATATGGAAGTAGTAGAAGATACTCTTGTATCAATGGTAGATAGAATGTTGATTGAACTAGATTTATACTATCAATTGGCCCTGTTTTCTTAAGTAATTATGCATTCGTTGACTCCTAATCCATGATTTTTGTGCT
>JAOQMR010000002.1:13388005-13399976 GCA_027563865.1 Erythroxylum pelleterianum | reverse complement strand
CTTGTTTTGCAGGTAACGCAGCAGCGAGAGCTTCGTAAGTGATCAACACATGGACCAGAACGACAACGTTCCGTTCAACCAAAATCTAGCAGAACCAGATATAAAAATTTTTTAATAAATTTTTATTTCTCAAGATTTTTAACAAACCAACCACCATTAATGATAACGGTAATCATTCATTTATCTTAACCCATCATAATTATAATAATTATATCCATTCTCATTTTTTACTATATTAATTCATATTCTCATTTTCATTGCCCCTGTGAACAAGTACCTCCTAATTTCACTAATTTTACATACAATCTTAGAATTAAACCTTCTCAA
The DNA here is from genome assembly GCA_027563865.1 of Erythroxylum pelleterianum. Taxonomy (NCBI): domain Eukaryota; kingdom Viridiplantae; phylum Streptophyta; class Magnoliopsida; order Malpighiales; family Erythroxylaceae; genus Erythroxylum; species Erythroxylum pelleterianum. The sequence goes on along the minus strand of JAOQMR010000002.1, from coordinate 13,399,649 downwards.
ATTTTAGTTTTGGCAATTTAATTTGCTTGCTGACTGAAAAAAGTCTCATTACCAAGCTCAATCACATGCTTAACAACAAATGCTCACGTCCTCCGCAACAATAATAACACGACCTTACTTTATCGATGGTATCGCATAGATTTACTAATTCTTTAATTTTAATTATTAAAATATATTTTGAGCAATTTTAATAATCAGATTTATTGATATTTGCTATCACACGTATAATCATATTCAATTTCCCCTGTTCTCTCCACTTTTTAGGAATTACGAGACCAGCACAATGACGCAATTGGCCTCCACTTCCGGCCTATGTTAATTTTGCAAGCCAGGAAGTAATCAAACAAAAACAAACTATGTATAAGTCAGACTCTCAGCTTTTTTTGTTTTGCTTCTGTTAATGCGATTTTACGTATAAATTTTAATCTCTGACTAACTGACAGCTGCCTTCATTCGTCACCACAATATAATGCGTTATTATCGAATAATATGGCATATGTAATGTAACTGTACACAATAACTAATGCACAACAGCATTCAGAAGCAAGAAAGGAATAAGAGAACAAATTGAGGCCACCAATTGTGGTATTATTCGGTCCCATGCCTGGTATCTTTGATGCAAGTAAGATATAAACACAACATAACCGTACAAAAGAGAAAAAGGTAAAATAAGTAACAGCTAGAAGAAATTAATTAATGGTAAAGAAGAATAACTTCTCCTTTTCTTTTTTTATATAATTAATTTATTCTTAATTATATTTTCGCAAGTGGTTGACGAGAGTCCAGATCCTCTATCCAGTTTTTATGGTATTTTATTGTGTCCAGTGAATCTCAGTCATTCATTTATACGGGCTCCACGTTTATTTATGTAGAGCCTATATAGGACCCGCATAAATAAATAATTAAAATTCACTGAACACAATAAGATACCATAAAATTAAACAGAGAATCTTGTTCCGGTTGACGAAGTGAACTGGTCAATATTAGTCAAGTCAACGGACCAGTGCATGGTTTTGCAATGTAAAATCCAAAAATTGAAAGGTGAGAAAAGAGCGTAACAGCGGTGTCTTCCCAGCTCCCACTGAGTCTCTTTCGCCTAGCACTTCGGGATGTACACCGCATATCATACTGTACACCACAACTCTTTTATTTTTTTTACAGTTGTCACTTGTCAGTGCTTGGAAGGCAGTGCGGATTTAAACTTTGTATTTCTATTTTCTGATAGGCCCATTAAGAAGAGCAGGTGAAATTTACCTGTTATGTCAATACAAATTTAGATTTGTGGTAAAATTCTAATTCATCTTACATACACGTGATGCATGAGAAATCGATAAAAAGTAAAAATGGCTTGATTTAGAAAATTCTAAATAAAAATGCAAAAATATTTGAAAGAAGGAAGAAAATAGAACACTTAAAGGAAACCCCATGAAAATAGCAGTGTCATAAAATCTACAGAGCTCTAATGAAGAAAACGCGTTGACTTTTTCTTCATCTCATTTGGATTTCAATTTCATCACTAGGGTTTCTTTAATTTTTCCACTCCACTCTCTCAAATGGGGTATACACATTACACACACACACAAATATATATATAAGAACCCTACCAGTGTATGCATATGCACCAACAACCAAAAACTCTTTGTTCTTCCAAATTAAGGCCCCATAATGGCCGTTCATTGCACAAAAACAGCAGCTATGCCTATGCCTATGACTATGCTTGTCTTTCTCTTCTTTTCCCTTCTCTCGTTCTCCTTCCAACAAGAAACACCAACCACCACCAGTGACGACCACCGCAACAACAACAACAAGAACATCTCTTCTCTTTCCGTATCTTTCCCACTTACGCCTCAACGATTCTCTTCACGTCCAAGTCATGTATCACCGTCGTCATTAGAATCAAAAGTAAAGGGAAACAATGGAGGATACCAAACGAGGACGAGGTTGAGTTATACAATGGCTTTGGTCCTGTCTCTTCCCATAGGCACTCCTCCTCAGACCCAACAAATGGTTCTGGACACCGGTAGTCAGCTCTCTTGGATTCATTGTGGCAGTAAGAGGAATCCTAGCAGCCGACAACCCGCGACATCGTTCGACCCTTCTCTTTCATCTTCTTTCTCTGCTTTACCATGTAATCACCCTGTCTGCAAGCCCCAAATTCCCGATTTCTCCCTCCCAACCTTCTGCCAGAACAGCAAATGCCGCTATTCCTACTTCTACGCTGACGGTACCCAAGCTGAGGGCAATCTCGTCAATGAAAAGTTAACTTTGTCTCCTTCCCTAACCACCCCTCCGCTCGTCCTTGGTTGCTCTCAGCAGCTCGACGACAATGAGAAGGGTATTTTGGGTATGAATCTTGGACGCTTGTCGTTCGTTTCCCAAGCCAAAATATCCAAGTTCTCGTATTGCATCCCCACCCGCCAGGCTGGGTCTCCCTCCATCGGGTCATTTTACTTGGGTGAAAACCCGAATTCAAATGGGTTTCACTATATTAATCTTGTGTCTTTACCTCAAGGTCCAAATAGACCACCCAATTTGGATCCTTTGGCTTATACCGTTGCCATGCAAGGAATACGAGTTGGCAACACAAAACTTGACATCCCTCCTTCCGTGTTTCTGCCCCAACGAAACGGGGCGGGTCAAACAATTATCGATTCCGGGTCCGAGTTCACTTACTTAATGGACGAGGCTTATAACAAGGTGCGGGAGGAGATAGTGCGGTTGGTGGGCCCAAAACTAAAGAAGGGCTACACGTTCTCCAACGTGGCAGACATGTGTTTTGATGGAAATCCAACAGAGATCGGACGACTGATCGGGAATATGGCGTTGGAGTTTGATAGGGGAGTGGAGATTGTAATCCAGAACGAGAATATGTTTGGTGATGTGGGAGGTGGGGTCCATTGCCTAGCCATCGGACGGACAGAAATGCTCGGAGGTGCCTCGAACATAATAGGGAACATACATCAGCAAAACATGTGGGTGGAGTTTGATATAGACAACCGCAGGGTAGGGTTGGGTAAGGCCGACTGTAGCCGATCATAAATGATTGCTAGAGAGTTTAAAAGGGGGAAAAGAAAAAGGTAAGAGGGAAAAGGAAAAGAGAGATCAGTGTGCGGGTCTTGACTTGTGCCTTGGAAACAAGACTTTAGAATGAGAAGACAGCCGCCGTGAAGCTTTTAGGAACAGTCCGTCTAAAGCAAAAGTAGTCTCCGGTCTCCGGTAGCTGTGTTTATTTATGTGCATTACATGTATAAATTTAACATAGTCTTTGATATAAGAAACGGGAGGTTAGTTTATTTGAACTGCTTTTTCTCAATTAATTAATTTGATTTTCGGGTTTTAAATCCAAAATGAAAAAGAATAAAGAATATGGCAGGTAGATAGAATAGAAGGCATGATTTCAAGTATTTGTATCAGTCTGGTTCTTTTCAAGAAAAGCTGCAGCCTAGCCATACGCCACCCTTTGATTAGTTTTTCCAGAAGAAAGAACAATTTCGATCTCCTTGTAATGGAAATCGGAACCCTAATTGACAAGAGAACAGGTAAGGACACCAAACAGGATGGAAACGTGGCAAAGACTTTCCAATAAAGAATGGGGCCTACAGCAGTTGGATGCATGCCAGGTGGATGGAAGACCTAGACGGCTACAAATGAAAAAGATACATAGCTTATGATTGTAAGATTTTGTATGCTCACATTCCCGACATTCACTTCACACATGTCTTAAGACCAGTTTTGCTTGCTTTAACCTTCACTATTTACCTGTGCACGTGGCCACTTATGTCCTCTATCATTTGTAAATTATGGATTGGGTTTTGGTCGGTCTCCACTCCACTCACTTTTTGAAAAGATATTCCAAAATACCAACTCGTGAAATGATTCGATTTGGCTATTCTATAATTTCGCTACTTGTGTTCTAAGTTTAAAGGTGTTTGTTTTTATATGTTAACTAATTATGTGTAAACTGATCTGGATATTACTTTACAATAAAAACAATTTGAACTAAAGAAAGCATGCCGGGAACCGAGTGATATAAATAAACATCAAAAAGTAGAGGAAAAAGAAAAGTGCAACAGTCCAACAGACAAGTGGAATGTTAATTGCCTGGCACGCTGTTTAATGCAATGTGACTGAAAATCTTCATGGTAAATTTGAATATCCCAAGAGCCAAAAGCCAAAAGCCAAAAGCCAAAGTACTTTTTACTTCTTGTATAATTGGTGCATCCATGTCTGTTCGTAACATAATTTTTCTTTTAAATGAATTATATTTAAAGATGCCAGCTAATTTAGAATATTAACTCATTTTCATTTGGTTGAATGAAAGTTATTAAAGATGATGCCGTGTTGAATAGTTTGAATATTTTTATTGATTTGATTCGATCCAATCCATTGCTATGTTTAATTCGGCAACTTGTTTCTTGTATTGGTTGCATGTTCTAATATTTAAGTTGGGGGTTAGAATAAGACTAACTATTCATTTACCCAATAAACACGCACTTAACAGTAGTAAATAAACAGTAAATAGATAGGATGTAGGAAGACTTTGCATTCAATTCTAGAGGTGATCAAGTCTCGTGGAATTGAATTGTCCATTTGAATTTTGAAGTATTTGTATTTCAACAATCACAGCAAGCGAAGATCATAAATGAAACCGAGTAAGATCATGAAGATGTTCGGGAATCCACTTTAACAACCCCAACCTAGTAGTTGCCACGTCTTGTAATATGGTTATATTTCAGAATTAAGGGACAAAACAAAGAGACGAGGATAATTAGGAAGGTACAGCTGTCTAAAAAATAAAAGGTTGGGGGATGTGAGATCACTTTCAGTCGTTTTTCTCTCGAGAACCAAACCACAGCAGCCCAGACACGCACGCCCTTAGAAGAATCTCACTTTCCTGGGACCAGGCGGGAGCAGAAGAACTGTTGACTCAGCAAAATTACAGTGCAAAACCGTCTTCTTTGAAAAAGAAAAGAAGCTCAATTATGCTTTTTTGGCTGGCCTGCCGCCTGGCTAGCTACAGTTGGCTTCTCCACCTTACATTGAAAAGTAAGCATAGAGCTCTTTTCTTATTTTTGTTTACAGTTGTCAATTTGTCATGTCATGGTCCCCTCCCCTCTGCTTTTCCGTGTATATATTTGTCCTATTCATTTATGATTTTGCGAAGTCATACTTCAATTGTCACCCCCATAATGTTCATGCATTAAGATATATACAAACATCAATATCAATGCTATTAGATGTACACGAACCCTAAAATAGGTATAAAAACAACGAATGATAAAAAACAACTTAAAAAAATTTATTTGAGTTAAAAATTCTAAAATCAAGCTTGCATCATTTTTGTAGTCCAAGTTTACATTGTGAAATTGGAGTTTCACTTCGGCCTAAAATTTGAACTCCTCTCACAAATAAAACAATATTGTTTTATATTGATGAATAATACTTTAAAACCCGATCAAACTCAAACTGAATGTGTCAAGTTCTAAACTTGACAACGTAGCAAAGAAGGTTATCCTCTTCAATCTCTCTGTTTGAGTATGACTGATATTGGCTCTAAGGCAGTGGTGGGTTGTGTGGCTTCGACCACTGGCGCTGTTTCTACTGAGGAGGCTGATAATCTCCGTAGGAGTAGTAAGAAGGTTAAGCGCTCCGATGACGACACCCCGGGTTTGGAATGTGCCGACGATGTTGTGATGGAAGCCCGTGAGGACTTGGGTCGTAAATGCTCTTACAAGGACACTCTTACTGGGAGTGCTTCGGCTAGTCTGGAACCGGAGGCGGAGTTTCCTGTCATGGTCTCTGATGAGGAATCTGACCCCGAGGAGATGGATGATCCCAATTGCCCCACTATTCACCTCACTCCTACTAACAAACAGCGTATTCGGCGTGTCTGGGAGCATACGTTGATTGTCAAACTCTTGGGCAGGCGGATTGGTTACCGGTTCCTTGTGGCCTCCTTGAAAAAACAATGGAACCTGTAGTGTGATGTGGTCCTGGCCAATTTGGGGAATGATTTCTATTTAATCAAATTTCATTGTTTGGAGGATTATCGTCTGGTACTGGAGGGCGGGCCTTGGATGATAGCAGATCACATCCTCACCGTCATGCGTTGGCGCCCAAATTTCGATCCCTTTGCCGCCTTCATTGACAAAGCAACCGTGTGGGTTCGAATTCCTCACCTCCCGGTGGAATATTATGATCGTCTTATCCTGACCCGCATTGGGAATAAACTGGGCTGGACGATGCGGGTGGATGAGAGCACTATCGCTGGTACGCAGGCCAAATTTGCCAGAATCAGTGTTGAGGTGGATTTGAATAAACCATTGATTGCTAAGTTTCGTTTGCGTCGTCGAATCTGGCGAGTGGAGTATGAGGGGATGCATTTGGTGTGCTTTGGTTGTGGTACGTATGGCCACCACTGCGACATCTGCCCTCTCAATAAATCTGAGGCGGTAGCGCCGGCCAACGATGATGTCATTCCCCCGCCGCCGATGGTGACGCCAGTCCCCCCAGCCAATCCTGCTCCGCGGCCGAAGATTGTTGAAAATTACGGTGCTTGGATGCTGGTACACCGAACGAGCCATTCCCGCACCCGTACTCCTGCCTCACGAGGTAGCTCCAAAGCTCGAGGTGCCACTGTTGCGACTAGACGTGCGAATGGGGAACCAACTGTTCAGATGGGACTCCAGGACAAGGGTACGGACTTGCAGGGTTCTCGCTTTCACCTATTAGCGGACCATACTCCTGCCCCGGATAGTGGACCTGCAGCTGCCGGCAGTTTGTCTCGAGCTCCGGAATTGCCCCAGCCTCATCTCAGTAAAGTTGTGCCTGAGAATGGGGATGGTAACGGCTGCTTTATATCCGCTGGCCAAGCGGCTCTCCTAGGCCCAGATGTTCCTTCTCGAAAGCCCATATCTGCTAAGACGGATCGATCCCCAATTCTTCGGTCTTCTGGCCCTGGTGGCCCTAGCCCTCACTTGCCCAGCGGGCCCCTGCCGCGTGCTTCCTCTACGCCCAACTCCCTTTGCATGCAATCCATGCAACCCATGCAAATGATACGTCCCCCTAACTTCCCGCTTCTCCTCCACAAGATCCACCCCCAGGTCCCATGCCTTTGGTTCCTAGTAGTGTGTTGGTCCCGCCTGACCGCCCTCCGGACCCACTTGATCTGTCTGTGACTGCGTGTGCACCTGTTTTTGCCTCCCTTCCTGCTGCGATGGTGGACTGCTCTGTAGTGCCTGAAACCCCTCTTGATCAGGGGGAAGGTCTGTGTGGGACCCAGGATGTCGACCGCTTGTCTGTTGGTCCATGCGAGTCTCCCACGGTTTAACGTGGCCTTGCCTCACTCTCTCCATGATTAAGTTTCTATACTGGAATTGCCGTGGGGCCGCTTCTATGGAATTCCGAACGGTGCTAAAAGATTTTTGTCTCTGTCTATTAGGTTGATGCCGTGGTTATTGCGGAACCTAGACTTAGTGGGAGGCGTGCTACCCGGGTCACTCGGTGTTTGGGATTTACTAATGTGTTCTGGGTGGATGCTCAGGGCTTCTCTGGTGGGCTGTGGCTACTTTGGAAAGACACTCTCGATCAGGTTATGGTTGTTGCTAGTGGATGTGATTACATTCATCTCCAAATCTCCCGACACGATGGTCGTGTATGGCTATGCACTTTTGTGTACGTCAACCCTGCGCCTATCCTTAAGGCTGCGTTGTTTCAGTCTCTGGCCGACCTTGCCGACTCGATCACCCTTCCCTGGCTTCTGGCGAGTGGCTGTAACGAAATGCTCGGTCCTGAGGAAAAACTAGGGGGCTCGCCTTTTGACTTCAGACGTAGTGCGCGGTTTCAGCACTGGGTGGATGCTTGTCACCTGATTGACCTGGGTTTCAGTGGGCCAAAGTTTACTTGGCGAGGTCCCGAGAGCCCTCCTTATGGTCGAGTTTTTGAACGATTGGATCGTGCATTCGGTAACCTTGCTTATTGCTCTGCCTTCCCGTCGACAACCGTTCGGCATTTACCCCGGGTCCGCTCGGATCACCACCCTATTTTGGTCTGTACTGAGCCTCTGCGCTATCAGCCTCTTGGCGAGAAGCCTTTTCGTTTTGAACTAGCCTGGAATACTCACCCCGATTACTCTGGCCTCCTCATGACCCATTGGGATGTCTCGGCAGCCTTTCCTCTCATGCTCCTCCGCTGGCAATCTTGTTTGCAGGCCTGGAACCGAGACGTGTTTGGCCATATTTTTCGCCATAAAAAACGTGTTCTTGCCCGACTTGGCGGGGTACAGCGGGCCCTGATGCTACACCCCAATCCTTTTTTACTCTGTTTGGAGTCGCAGCTTCAGGCTGACTATCAACTCATTTTTCGTCAGGAGACCTTGCACTGGTTTCAAAAGTCTAGAATGGATTGGCTCTGCTTGGGTGATAGAAATACAAGCTTTTTTCACACTTCCACCACGGTGCGCCGACGGCGAAATCGTATTGCAGCTCTCCGAGATGACATGGATCAGTGGATTTTTGACCCCGCTGACTTACAGGCCTTAGTCCTACAATTCTTTCAATCTTTGTATTCAGAGGAGAATGACAGTCGCCCACCTTTTCCTCTCCAAGGCGGCTTTTCGCCTGTCGCTTCTGAGGTTTGGGACACCATGACCATGGAGGTGACGGAGTCGGAGGTCACCCATGCTCTTTTTCATATTGGTGCCCATAAAGCGCCTGGTCCCGATGGGTTCCATGCCCACTTTTTCCAGTCCCAGTGGAGTCTGGTGAAACCGAATGTCCTCCATTTGATGCGTCAGGTGTTCTACGATCCTTCTCTTCTCCGGGACATCAATGGGACGTTTATCTCTCTCATCCCGAAATGTGACTTTCCTGAGCAAGTCTCCCACTTTCGGCCCGAAATCGGATTGTGTAATGTGAGCTACAAGATTGTCACCAAACTCCTGGTGCAACGTCTCCAAGCCGCCCTTCCTTCGCTCATTGGTCCCTATCAGAGTAGCTTTGTTCTAAGGCGCCAGATTTCGGACAATATAGTCATTACCCAGGAGGTTATGCACTCTTTTCGTCGACTCCGGAGCAAGAAAGGATTCATGGCCATTAAGATTGATTTGGATAAGGCTTATGATCGCCTGAACTGGAATTTCCTTCGAGACACTCTTCAGCTTGCTGGTGTCCCTGGTTCTTTGGTGCATCTAATTATGGGTTGTGTCTCCACGGTTCAGCTGCAAGTGTTATGGCATGGACGTCCTACGTCTGCTTTCCAGCCTATGCGGGGCCTCCACCAGGGAGACCCCCTTTCTCCTTATCTTTTCGTTTTGTGCCTGGAGCGCCTTTCCCACCTAATTGAGTCACAAGTGCGAGCTGGCCACTGGAAACCTTTCCGATTCAGTAGAAATGGCCCGACAATCTCCCATCTTTGTTTTTCTGATGATATGGTTTTATTCTCCGAAGCTTCTGTTTCCCAAATCCGTGAGGTCCTGGATTGTTTAGCTCTCTTTTGTGACGCTTCTGGTTAGCGCATTAGTGCCCATAAGTCCAAAGTTTACTTCTCCCCCAATGTTGCCTCGAATGTTCGTAGTTCCATTGCGGGTCTATCTGGTTTTGTTTCGACCACTGATCTCGGCACGTACTTGGGAGTGCCCTTACTCCATCGGCGGGTTACTAAAACCACTTATTCGCATATTCTTCTCAAGGTGCGAGCTCGGTTTTCGGGGTGGCAAGCCGAGAGTCTTTCCTTGGAGGGACGGGTCACTCTGTGTCAATCGGTTCTCGGGGCCCTTCCTCTCTATACCATGCAGACTGCCAAATTCCCGAAAGGTTTGCTCCATGAAATGGATCAATCATGTCGACGGTTTATTTGGGGCTCGTCTGAGGACCGTCACCGCATGCATCTTGTCTCTTGGCAGCAGGTATGTCGCCCTAAGTTCTTCGGCGGCCTTGGGCTGAAAGATCTGGGGGCTATGAATGTCGCAGCTCATATGAAGCTTGGTTGGTCTTTTCTTACGGAACCGCATAAGCTCTGTAATCAGGTTTTCCGTGCAAAATATAGGGTTGATCAGCTCCTCCAGCTTGCGCCGACTACTCTGTCAGTAGCGTCTCCCTTGTGGCGTAGTATCTGTACGACTGTTCCGATGCTCAAGGCTGGGGCTAAATGGACAGTGGGGAATGGGACTCAGGTTAGCTTTTGGTCTGATCATTGGGTTCCCGGGGTGACTGGGGCTTGCTTTCTTACTCGGTTCGCTTGGTTCCCGATGATCATCTAGCTCGCACTGTTTGTGACTACTAGACTTTCATGGCAACTGGGTGTGGGCCGACCTTAAGGACTTTCTTCCCCCACAATTTCTTTTTCACATCGCTACCATCTTCCCTCCTCGGCCTTCCCAGGTGGCTGACCAGCTTTATTGGTCCCTTGAGCCTTCTGGTAATTTCACTACCCGTTCCGCCTATCGCCTGCTACGCAGATATGAGTGGTCGCCACGGCGCCCCATCTGGCAGTTAATATGGGTCTGGCAAGGGCCGAAGCGCATCCAAATGTTCTTGTGGCTAGTGGTGAATCATCGTCTTATGACTAATGGCCGGCGTTTTCAGCTTTCCCTCACTGATTCGCCTACATGTGTGGACTGCCCGTTGCATGAGGAGTCCTTAGCACATGTTTTTTGCGACTGTTGGAGGGCCCGCGCAATTTGGCACCATCTCATTCCTGGCGGCCACCGACAGCAGTTCTTTTCTCGCGACTTCCCTACTTGGCTGGAACTGAATCTTCCTCCACACGTTGGGTCTTACAATGTAGGTTCTTGGCCTTTGGTGTTCGGTGTGGTTCTTTGGAAGCTGTAGACCTGGCGTAATGAACGGTGCTTTAACCCTGGTACGGCCACAACCCATCTCATAGGCGAGATTCACGCTTTTGTGCGAGACGCGTTACTGGCCCAGCAAATGTAGCGGGATGTCTTGCCTCCTACTGCCCAACCCCGCCGCTTAGTAGACGTTTGTTGGCCGAAGCCAAGTGAAGGTTGGGTGAATTTGAGCACAGATGGCTCAGCCCAGGGACCCCCTGGTCTGGCGACAGCCGGTGGGCTTCTCCGGGATGCTGGGGGGTGTTGGCTGGCTGGTTTTCGCGCACTTTTGGGGTGTTGCTCGGCATTACAGGCTGAATTTTGGGCGGTTTACCATGGCCTCACTCTGGCATGGTTTCATGGCTATAATCGAGTGGAATTGACGGTGGATTCTGCAATGGTGGTGTCCAGTCTTCTCAGTGCCCCGAAGCGGGCGGTTCATCCTTTGCATTTAGCTATCTGTGAGTTGTTGTCTAGAAACTGGGTGGTTCGGGTGTGCCATGTTTTCAGGGAAGCCAATCGTTGTGCGGATTGGCTAGCTTCATATAGTTATAGTCTCCCTGTTGGTGTTCATTGGTATGGAGAGCCCGTTGTGGGTATCTCATCGCTTCTGTTCGCTGACTTGGTTGGGGTGTGTAGGAAAATCCCGGTGTGTGTATCACATACACACGGTGCGGAAAACAAAATTTTTTTGTTCCGGGATGTTCCCGAAAGCCAGGATCCATGTGTCTATATCAAGAAGTCAAACCATAACGACCAAAGTAGACCGTCTCTAACGGTATCCATGCAGAGGTCGGAGAACCTAACCGGGGCAAA
>JAOQMR010000002.1:13353776-13375233 GCA_027563865.1 Erythroxylum pelleterianum | reverse complement strand
ATTCACAGTTTATCACTTCTTGTATCAATAATACCAATATCATATATTTCCGTAACATAATCACGTATCACATTTCGCATCCGAGACATCTTTTGTCAGTAACACTATCTCATAAAACTCCATACGAACCAATTCATAGCAGCTTAGCAAATCCCCCTTTTTTTAACTTGATTTGACATTCTTGATCGCTAAAAGATCTTTTGGCACATTTCCATTTGTGCTTTTCTAGCAATCTCTCTACTCAATCATCATTATTAATTTCACATCCTTCTTATTGCAATCACCATGCAGCCCTCTGCTTCAGGAAGATACAATGATCCAGCTTAGGCACATGCTGCTTGAAGAACCATACAATTTGCTCATTTTGTAACAAACATTTGAAAGGTGAATGGATCTCCTGATTGAAGAAGCATTTAGCTAGGGTTAAAGGAGATATAGAACCCTGTAAAAAAGTAAGTTATGATTTGAAGTGACAAATCAAAACATTGCTTGAAGAATATCAACATGAAAAAGATAGAAGAGAAAGGTTGAATTTTGAAATTGGTAGTGAAAGTTTGTTTATTGGTTTTCGTGGTGATTATCGAAATGTTGAAAGTGGTAGTGGTAGTGTAGTGTTCTATCCCAAGCCCAAGAAGAAGTGAATGTTACACCTGGACTTAATGTAAGGAAAAGAAGGTAGGTGTTAGACCCCTAAGTTTCGAAGCACTTTTTAGCAACCTTTGCAGAGGGCCTTAGGAGGAAGGTTAGTTGGATTCACGCATAAGGGAGGCATGCGCAAACACTAAGGCAAACATGAGCAAGTGGGATCGGACTTGGTGCAAATTTTGGTAGAGTCTCAGACCTTGTGGAGATTGACTCGACCCAGGCTAAGGACTTGACGGACAAAAGACTTAGCCATGCTCGGATAAATGGACCACGACTAACGGACTTGTGGGAAGCATTGGATCAGGCCAATGTGCTACGTGGGCTTCGGCGAGATCATACTGCATCACCAGTTGATAGAGATCGTGGGGAGATCTTGGATGATATGGCGGCAACTGTGAGTTAGAGTTGCAATGGAACTAAACATCTGAAGATAGTAGAGATCTTCGAGGATAAGGATGCTGGTTTCCTAGTCAAATGTAAACTCTTTTTTTCTGTTATCTTATCTTATCAGTTAGAGTCCTATTTAGAAGGAGGTGTCGTCTAATTGGTCCACGTGATGTAATCTGATAAAAATAGACGTGATCTTAGCACAATCTTAGGCAGTTCAATTTTAGTGGGATTCTGAATATAACTTGAAAGGCAAGTTAAAAAGCCTATATATCGCTCATTCGAGCTTTGCTCTTCTCATTCAATCAGGGAGAGCGTTCTTTGTATTCTTTTGAGGGAAAATACATAAAGTTGGTTTTTAACTATATCTGTAACATTCCAGACCCCTCGCCCACAGATATTGTCTGCTTTGGGTTGCCCCTCGGGTCAAATCTCTCACATTTTTGCTCTTCCTACCCTTGGGAAGACGTGTCTTGTGGGGGAGAGATATTCGTACCCTTATAAGGCATACTTTGTTTTCCTTTCCAACTGATATGGGATCTTACACTCTCTACCCTTCTTAGGGCCTAGCCATCTTTAAGGCCCAACCTAGTTGTTACAACGGTTCGGTTACTGACTCTGATACCATTTGTAATAGCCCAGAGCTCCCGTCTATAGATATTGTCCTTTGGGTTGCCCCTCGGGCCAAACCCCTCACGGTTTTGCTCTTCCCACCCTTAGAAAGATGCGTCTTGTAGGGGAGAGATATCAGTACCCTTATAAGGCATACTTCGTTTCCCTCTCCAACGTATGTGAGATCTCACAGTATCTCTGTGTTTCCTGGTTTCCTTTGTTCTTATTGCTTTGATAACATTGTTTCCTCGAGTGTGTGCGAGGTAAACACTTCGAGGGTCATTGAAGGTTGAGTCTTACTTAAGCGGACCTAAGTGAGATTGTCATGCAAAGGGTGTTGGCGATCAACTTCGATGAAAGTCAAGTCCCAAAGGTGACCTTTGTATCAGTATATGAGTAGTTTTTTACACCACGAACAACTCCCGGATCCCAACCTTCAATTTATAATGCAATACAATCAAAAGATGCGACTCATAATGTCGATATGGTAGTAGCTAGATGGTGGTATGATAAATATTCATCATTCAATGCTTCTTAGTCTTATTATTATCAACCTATGGTGAATATAGTAACCTCTTATGGTCCAGGATACAAAGCTCCTTCGATTGATGACTTAAGAGGTAAACTTTTGAGTTGCTTAGTTACTGAAATTAAAAGTTATTTGGCCAAAAAAAGAGTGAATTGGGCTACTTTTGGGTGTTCAATCACATGTGATGATTGAACAAATAGGAGACAAGAACCTATTATTAATTTTTTGGTTTATTCTGTAAATGACTCAATATTTTTGAAGTCTATTGATGCATCTGGCCTTATTAAAAATACTGATACTTTATTTGAGATATTTGATGAAATTGTGAATGAAATGGGCCAAAAAAACATTGTTCAATTCATTACTGACAATGATTCCGCTTATAAAATGACAGTAAGAAGGTTACTGAATAGGTATAATTATTTTTTTGGGACTCCTTATGTTGCACATTGCATTGACCTAATGCTGGAGAGTATAACGAATCCTAGGTATTTTCTTATTATTGATCAAACTATGCAGAAAGCTAAAAAGATGATCAAGTTCATCTATAATCGTGCATAGGTGTTGAATTTAATGAGAAAGGAATTTACCAATGATATGGATTTAAGTTGTCTTGGTGTGACAAAATTTGCAACGAATTTTTTATCACTTCAGTCTTTTGTTTCAAGGAAGAAAGAGTTAAGACAAATGTTTACAAGTGATAAGTGGATTGCATCTCAGCATGCTAGGTCTAATGATGGATTGGAGGTTTCCAATATTATACTAAAAGATAGAGAATTTTTGTCTCAATGTCAATTTGTTATCCGAGTTTGTGAGCCTTTAGTGAGGGTGCTTCGATTGGCTGATAGTGAAGAAAAGCCAACAATTAGTTATTTTTTGGATGCCATGGAAAGGGTGAAGGAAGCAATCAAGGCCAATATGAAACATAAGTATTATTTGTATACATCGTATCTTGCAATCATCAATGAGAGATGGGAAAGACAACTTTCTTCTCTATTGTTTGCAGCTGAGGCATTGTTTAATTCTAGTGTATATTTCAGACCAGATTTTACAAAGAAAGCTAAAGTTAGTAGAGGAATGTTATTCACTATTACAACAATCGTTGGCCATGAACTCTTAAGCTCACAAATTGAGCATTATAAGTCGTCTTCTGGAGATTTTGGATTATCAATTGCTATTCGAAAAAAAACTTTCTCTAGGTGTTAACTGTTTCCTTTTTCTTATTTGTTAAAAATTAATTATCACTTTATTTTGTTTGTAACGCTACTTTTGTTATCTTACGACTTATAGTTTCCTAATGGGATCAATTCAGAAATGGTGTTCCAGAATTGCAAAGGTTTGAAATTCAAATTTTAAGTCAATGTGTGTGTGCAACAGGCTGTGAATGGAACTGGAGCACATTTGAATTCATCCATTCCAAGAAAAGGAATAAATTGGAGCACAAGAGATTGAATAACTTGGTATTCGTTCGTTATAATTTAAAGCTTCGAGAAATATATGTTATTATCATTATTAATTTTGATGTATTTTCTTATAATTTTCTAATAATTAAATTTTATTATTTACTAGGAGTTTTAATAGCACAAGTAGTTCAACAGATCTAATTTCTATTGATAATATCAATCTTTTAGCGGATTGGGTTTCTAAGGAACCAAATTTGATAGATGTGAATGACTTAGAAGATAATCTTGGTTGAGAAAGCATTGACATGTCATTTGATGCATTGAATTTGAATAATAATGATGATGAGACTTCTCTCAATGATGAGGATTTTGTAACAAATGATAATTGGGGTTAGTGTAGTTATAGCAGGTGTCCTCCCGTAAATGATTGAATGAAGTTCCAAGTTTTTGTTTTTCTTCTTCGCTTAATTTTACTTATATTTGATGTATATGTTAAATTCTATATATGTAATGTAATTGTAAATGTTTTTATTACATATTTCTCTTCTAATCGGTTGATTCCTCATCACAAACTCTTGTCGTAAATTGTAATAGTTTGAGAGTTGAGAATGTTTATTATTTTTTATTGGATGTTTTGATGTTTATATATATATTGGTAAATCAGAAAGTTTATAAATGACTAGGAATTATGTACATTTAGAGATTGTCCAGTCTACAATCTCCTATCCAAATCAGAAACTTGACTTACAAGAAACCAAAAGGATTTGTACAAAGTTACCCTTTAATCAAGAGAATCACAATAACAAGCCAAAACCGTGACTCCAATCTCCATTGACATATTAGGTCCATCTTTGCAGTAACATAAATACATGCAACAAACTCATTTATCATGTGCTCCATTCCAAGCTCCCTACTCCTCTTTACCTTAATGTCAGGTTACTAAGTGATGAAGTAGGTACCTTCCATTGGATCTGGACTTCTATCTTTTCAAACAACAATCTGAGCCAAAGGATGTCATCTTGTAGCTTTTGTCACCATACTTCCATAACTCATTCTTCAAATCTTGTTAGAAATTGAGGCTTTCTCTTCTTCTTATGTTACTCCTTTTGTAGCTGTCAAGGAAGGAATTGTCTGCCCTCTCTTTACCTGTACCTTGGTTTAGAATCAACTTGCAATCAATTCATTAAAATATAAACCACGCACACATTTTACCTTCTCTCGGTGTTTGAGCTGAGGTGTTCTATAACTTGAAAGATCACTCGCGTGTTAAGGCTCCCTACATCCAAGGCTTCATCTTCAAAGATTCGAAGGTTTCGTTTAGTCCACAGGTTATACACAACAATAGATAGGGTAATGATGAAGGTATTTATATCATAGTTCCGGAAAGTTGGGGACTGGTCAACGCAAAGTAAAATGGATTCTAAATTGGGCAGATGAGGTAGGTGAATTTGGAAGTGGTTTGGAGTATTGAACCATACGGTTTTAGAGAAAGGGCAATCAAAAAATAAATGTTCAATAGTCTCTGAGGCCAAAACACACAATGAGCATTGATTTGGGGTATGGAGGTAAATAAGTTTGTCCCTAGTCTGCAATTTATTCAGGAAGGCTAACCATAGGATGAATGAATACCTAGGACTATTCCTTGTATGCCATACAACTTTATACCAAGGAACCGTCTGATTTGTCGGTCTCATGAGTGTGTATGCTGAAGCATTTTTATTCTTCTTGGAAGGGCTAGCTAGCCATTCTAAACTATCCTCTCGTGAAGAATCTGGATTGTATTGGAGAGGTTCTAGGATACTAATAGTCCCCACAAATGTATCTTGCTAGTACCATTCATTATCCTTATTACTTCAGCCACGCTTGCATACATAGGAAGTTCCGACCCATTAATTAATCTAGGAGCATATGAATTGTCTTTTTCATATTAATTGTAGTTAGTATTTGTACGTGAAATATTTGAAAATTATTGTTATTTCATATTAATTTGATTTTTATTTATTATTATAATTTTTGAAAACATAGTTGATGTAAACTTATAGACTACACATTACAACTGTACAATATGACAGTTGACTATTTTACAATTTCTAAAAAAATTCAACGACTATTTCATAAATTTAAAAAAATTACCCAAAATGATACCTGGTATTGACCGGTATCGGTGCATTACTGAACAGAACCTAATCCGATACTAGGTTGGGTATGGTATTTGCAACATTGTGGATGAATGTAGCAACTTTATTTAGTAGTCATGTAAATATTTAAATTTTAATGTTAATAAAAATAAATAAATTATTGTTATTTTAAATTTTTATTATTATAATTTTTTAAGATATGATTGATGTAAAATTACTATTTTATAATTTTAAAAAAAATTCAAGAACCATTTCATAAATTTAAAAAATTGTTCAAAACGATACCCGATATTGATCAATACAGATACAGTACCGTATCAAAACTCAATATAATACAAGAGCTGGTACAATATTCATAACATTGCCTACACTTAAACAGCAAAAAGGAGATAAACAAAAACAAGCTTTACTTCTACGCCTATTTTCTTATATTTACATGCCGACATAGGGAATGAACGAAGATGTTTGGAAGGATGCTATATTAATAAACACTAGTAATTTTTGTTAAAGAGGGATAAACGGTTCACATGATAGCATTTATTATGTATTGGTTAATTTTATCATGAATTACTCAATAATAAATTATATAATTAATGTATTGGCCAATATATATATATATATATATATATATATATTATATATATAATTAATGAAGTTAATATGAATCTTTAAATAGTCAAATACCAAACATTTGAAGAAACTTAATATAAAAGCTTTGAATTGACACTAATACCTTTGTGAAGGATGTTACTTGTTTGTACACCTCTTAGATTTCCATATAAAAATACATGTATATAATTCTTTAATTTCTAAATTTACCGTATTAATCAACTTTACATAAAAATTTTGATTAATTATGAATTATTATATTTAGTTTATTGATTGTCTACATCTCCGCTTTAACATGTTTAAAAGAGGGGAGGGGAGGGACAAGTAGGAAGAGAAGAGAAGAAAGGATGGAATTTGGCCAATTGGATTCCAACATCAGGAAGCCCTACTTGCTTAGAATTTGGGTGACAGTCAAAGTCACGCCTAGCAGCGTTTGTTGCCTGCTTGCTTTATACGTGTCTTCTCAAAGGGCTTCTTAGGACCAAACCATTGCGATATATGCTGCTTGTTACAAATTCTGCACCAGGTGTATACATGCTTTAACATCTCGCGAACTACCAAAATTCCTGCCCCGTACCTGCCGCTTGACTTCTCCTTTTCCTGTTTATAAAATCAGGCCACATGAATGGGACTCCCTGGGCCTAAGGGCTGCCAAGTTATTTGAAAGTGATGTTCACTTTGTACCTAGAGACCAGACCTCTGATACAAGCTAGCTAACTTGTTTCACCAGCACCGTACGAGTCTTTGATAATTTAGCACTCTTTCCAGGAATGATGCTATGCACTTCTCAAAGGACATGCCCCTAGCAGATCTGGCGAAGATGAATGATGCTGTACCAATAGAATGTTGTGAAACAAGCTAAAAGAAATTTTCTGATTCTTTCTTTTAATTGTCTTACCATGGCAAAGATAATTTTCTGATTCTTTCTTATCATCTCCCACAAGAACTTATCAACTTGTGAAACAATCCACATTAGCAATATAAAGAAGGTCTCCGCGTTTGGGCACTGCTCAATCATCTCTGTTCCTTAGAATACTCATCTTCATTAGCAACATAAAGAAGGTCTCTGCGTTTGGGCACTGCTCAATCTCCCTGTTCCTTAGAATACTCATCTTGGTATGCTACCCAGAGATCGCAATCTTTATCAGTTAGTGCTGTCAACAGTTGGATTCAAAAGTTCAGTATCTATCTTCAACTCATTTTCACGAATCAGTTCTCTGATCAGGATGTCATATGTCTATTAGAAATGCAGTAATTACCTCTTTTGACGACTCTTTGATGTCCTGCTCAACTCATTGATTAGTGACGAGTAAGAAGCATAGTCAGTAACAAGGCCCATTTCAGTTTGTAATTTAGATAAGTCTTTCAGGTTTCCATGCCTACGGTGACCTTCTAATAAAATGTTGTAAGTTATATCATCTGGAATTACACCTAAGTTAAGCATTGCATTCAGAAGCATTTGAGCATTTTTCATTTGACCTTGCTTGCACAGTCCATTCATTAATACATTGTATGTTACAACACCAGGTAGACGGCCATCATTCTGCATCTCTTTGAGCAACTTGAAGCCTATCTTAACATCACCATTTTTACAGAAAGCATCCATAACCATGTTATACGTTGCATCATCAGGTTTGAAACCTGCTTTCACCATTTCCCTCAACGTTCTTTCAGCATCTACTACCTTTCCCCACCTACATAACCCAGAGATAAGAGCAGTAAAAGCTACATTATCAAGCTCAATGCATTCTGTAACCATTTGTTGTCTAATATCTAAAGCTGAGTCTAAATCTCCCTCCTTACAGTAACCATCTATAAGCGTAGTGTATGTGAACTTGTCAGGTTTCAAACCTCTGTTACTCATCTCTTCCACTAGCTTCCTTGCCTTGTTGATACTACCAACCTTGCAAAGGCCATTAATGAGTGTATTGTATAGAACCAAATCAGGCTTGTAACCTTTTCTCAACATTTCCTGATAAGTCTCCATAGCCAGCTCAAGCCTACCATTTCTGCACTGTCCATTAATCAACGAGGTAAAAATAACATAATTAGGAACAAGACCTTTCTCACGCATTTCATCAAACAACTGAATTGCATTATCCAACCTTCCATCTTTACACACTCCATTAATCAAAACATTATACGTGAAAACATCAGGGACAATTTTATTGTCCTCCATAGCCATCTTCAACCTAAAACCCTTCTCCAAATTCCCTGATTTACAGTACCCGTTGATCAAAGTATTAAAACTAACCACCGTAGGTCGTACGCCGCGCTTTGCAATTTCGTCGAATATCATCTGCGCATCTTTGATTTTGTCGTCCTTAAGCAATTTATTCATCAAAATATTGAAACTATAGATATCAGGTGGATACCCAGAATCCAAAATCTCCAAGTAAAAACCCCAAGCCAGAGTAGGCAAGCTGGTTTTAATCATTTTATCGAGCAAAAGTCTTAAAGCATGAAGAGGGATTTGTAGATTATGCTTCCTAACTAATCTAAAACACTGGATAGCATCGACTATGTACCCCAGTTCTGTATAGCAATTCATTAAAGCATCAAAAATAAAATTGCAGGAGGAATGGGTACCTCTAGATTGCAGCAGTGACGCAAAAACCAAGGAAGCAGAGCCATTGCCTTTGCGAGAGACAATGGAAGTAAGGAGAGAACGAGACTGGGGGAAGAAGCGATGGGAAGCGAGAAAGTGCGCCATAGTGCAATAAGAGTGAAGCGTGTGGCGGAAGGAGGTGGAAGAGAGGAAGTCAAAGAAAGAGAGGAGAGAGGAAGGAGAGAGACGGTGAGGATTGGAGTTTATGAGATGAACAAGGTGACGGGCCTCAAACTCAAAGCGGAGATTGCGGAGAGAGGTGTTAGTGCTGAGTGGCTGCCCCGTTCGTTGGCAGTGTTTGATGGCTTCGGAGACAACAGAGAGAATAGGATAATCATCGTCAGAACAAGTAGAGAAGAAGATGGGTTTGGTTTTACGAGGAAGGAGAAGGAGCCGTGCCGAGACCAATGGAGGGATAGCGTGCAGTTTTGGTTTGGCCATCATCTCGTCTGTTCCAACTGTGTTCTGTTTGTGCCTCGCGTGTTTAAGGTTGTACTTTTATCGTGGGAAGAAGCTTCAGTCTCAGTAATCAGTTTGGTTGGTTTTTCAACCGCATGTTTATTTTTCAGCATTCGGTAATTAAGGAAGCATACATACATTTCATTTGGATAATTTATTGAAAAATAAGGTCCGTTTAGTTCTATTTTTACTTTTCTGTTATTATTTTTTGTTTATGTTTACTGTTTTTAGTTTCTGGTTTTTTTTTTCTAAAAAAACGAAAATCTGTTTAGTTGAGATTTGCAATATAAAAACTGAAAACAAAAACCTGTTCGGTTGAGATTTCTAATAAAAAATTGAAAATAAAAATTTGTTTAGTTTATTATTATTATTATTAATAATTTTTAATAAGTGATGATGATGATGATTAAGTTATTATTATTATTATTATTATTATTATTATTATTATTATTATTATTATTATTATTATCAATTTTTAATAAGTTATTCTTATTATTATTAATTTTTAATAAGTTATTATTACGAATATTAATTTATTATTATTAGTTATTATTATTATTATTATTATTATTTTGTATTAAGTTATTCTTATTATTATTAAGTTATTATTATTATTATTATATTGTTAATAATATTAATATTATTAATTATTATTATTATTAAGTCATTATTATTATTATTTATTTTATTTATTTTATTTATATTCTTTTATTAATTATTATTATTATTATTATTTTGTATTAAGTTATTCTTATTATTATTAATTTATTATTATTATTATTATATTGTTAATAATATTAATTATTATTATTATTATTATTATTAATTATTTTTATGAATTTTCTACTTACTATTTTTAATATTATTAATTTTATTATACCAAATTAATATTATTATTATTATTATTATTAATTATAAATTTTGTACTTTTATTATTATTATTATTATTATTAATCGAGATAGAAAATAGAGATATGTTGTTTTTTTGTGAAGAAAACGTGTTGTTAAAATTCAAAGAAACGATGTTTTTTGGTTTCTGTAAAACTGTTGTGGTTTTTTTATTTTTAGAAACAAAAAATCAAAACAGAGTAAATCAAACACATTTTACTTACTCGTTTTCCTTTTTACAAAAACGACAACAAAAAATAAAAGAAAAAAATGGAAACAAACAGCCCCTAAACTATTTGATTCAAAACCAAACTGGTTGTTTGATTAGTCATTATCATTTTATTTTAAGAAACAAATTAAGCTAATCCTAACTTTAAGGGTAATATCTTTAATTTTCAAATTCTCCCCAAGACTATGACAAATCGATATCTACCATTTTGGTGGATTTAGTAGATTTTCAAATTTAATGAGATAAATCTATTCTCTTAAAAATAAAAACCTCAAAATAAACACTGTTTTTTTTACAATTATTTCACTCCTTCGTTCTCAAACTCTCAAACCAAACGCCTCCTTAGAATTCATCAGTCGTAACAAGATTCCTTAAATGTCTTTCGCAGAGGTTGTTCTTCAGGGCTTCCGATACACAAGTTTGTCATGATTTTTTCAATAGTTGTCCCACTTATGGCCTTCATCTCCTCCCTTTTTTTACAGATTATCATTACTTTTTGGGTTGATTTCCTTGATCAACTAGGGTAAAAAGGTCTGGAGCAAAAGTTGTAGGGGATCCTCCTATTATTACCTTTTTCTTGCCTCAGCTTAGTGGATATTTAAGAAGGCATCTTGAATATTTGATAATGGCTTTATCCCCAAGATTCTCCCTCGAATCTAGTTGTCGAGGCCCAACTTGAATTTGGATATCCTCTTCTTTTTGATGATCTCATTATACATTAAGAAGACATCCAATTGTTGTCTATGTCGAGTAAGTTTATTATAGTATTGAGTTACAATAAGATCCCTTTGCAGAAGATAATAGAATCTCAAGAACTTTTGAAGTGTTTGATTGGCAACTCTATGCCTTTCGGTTGCCATTTAGTAGATTCCTCGTGATTGTTGGTAATGAGACTATCAGAACTCATAATTTAGTTACTTTGGATAAAGTTGAGGTCCGTCTTTCTGTTGTCATATTTTGCTTGATCAGAGGAAGAAGCAGAAGAATATTTTTACTTCTTTTATAGATACCTGTGAAATGGTTTTTTTTGTCCTTCTTTAAAACTGGAATAGTATATATTTTATAAGGGACTATAAAGAAAATAGATTGAAAAATATTTTTTATTTAAATTTTCAATAATTTTATGTGTAGCAAAGAATGTAAAATTAGAATATCAATTCCCATTACAAAAGATTGATTTAATTAAAATTAGAAAGAATCATGAAAATTTTAAAATTTAATACTAATTATTAATATTGATATATTTAATCCAATTATGTTTTCCCATTTGTACTACAATTGCAATTTTTTTATTTATGGTTGTTCGAGTGTACAAATGCAATTTTTTTATTTATGGTTGTTCGAGTGCGGTGGAGGGTTGGGAATGGGGAGAGTATAATGATTACAAAACATTCTTGGTTACCTATTGATCATAATTTTGTGGTGGAAGATAGTAGGGCTTTTATTGCACCCAATATGAGGGTGAGTGAGTTGTTGGTGGAGGATGAGAGGAGCTGGGATGTGGAGAAAATCATGAGCTTTTTTAGTTTGAGGGAGTTTAGGGTTATCCTTAGTATTCCTATTAGTTTACACAGGGACGGAGCTATGTACATGGGAGGGGGGGCCTTTCAAAATTTTTTTTATAAAAATTACTTATATAATTACAATTTTTAAAATTATAATTTTTAAAATTTTTTATAAACGCATTTGGAAGCTATAAATTTTTTGGAGCTTTGGAATCATTCTAGGTTACTTGCATCGACTTCTTCTTCATCAACAAGTAGATTATTGCAGCGTTTTTCATCTTCTTCTTCGACGGACAACAGTAATAACAGTTGACAATTTTTCATTGACGGAGCGGTATTTCATCGTGAAGGTAAGCTTGGCTTTGGAGCAGTGTTGGAGAGCGCTGAGGAATAGTTTATTAGCGCTTTTTCTGGTCATTATGTTGGTGGTGCGAATCCCTTGATTACGAAAGCATTAGTATTTCGACAATCCTTGCAAATTCTAAGACAGCAGCACATTGAAGGCGGTGGTACTATTTTTATGGATTTTCAAATTTTATTTTTCGCACTTAGCTCACCGCACTTTGATCTTTCCGAATTGGGCATTGTTATTTGTGATTGTAAGACTTTGTTATTATCGCTACCGAATATTTCTTATAAGTGGATTCGTAGGCAAGCCAATAGACGTGCTCATTCTTTAGCTCGAGCATCTATTCGATTTGTGCATCTATAGATTTGGGTTTCTACTCCTCGATTTCTGAGTGAGTTTTATCATCATGAATGAGAATTTGAATATTTTGCTCTTCAGAAAACAAAGGTATCGTTTGTGTGTGCAATTTGATCCATTGATTATCTAGGCACTTAAAAGGAGTTTTGAACCTGCAACTAGAACTAGCTTAGGTTTGACATACCAATCACTAGCTGAAGGGAAATTAAATGTTTTGCAACATGTTTTTGTGGTTGAAATTTGATGCTTAGCAGCAAATGAATTGGGAAAGGTTACACTGTCATCTGTCAGAACTGCCAAAGAAGTATTATTCAGTCGGGAAGGAGTTCTACAAAAGAAAGTACCGAGATACAAGCAGATTACAGAAAAGCTAGGCATGGGCACTCTGTAGCTTACAGGTAAGCATCTTTAGCCACCGGAACAGGACTTTCAGGCAGCTGTCTGCCCACCAAAACTCTCCTATTCACATCATCCCTGGTGCCACACAGAACTGGATGCCTTAGCCGGAATATTTCCATGACTGCATTCTTTTTCTTTTGTTTTGTCATTGCTTTGACACCACTATGCAGAGGCTTGCTTTTCTGTTGGCGAATGCCTCTAAGATCAAGGAACGAACTTGAAAGACTATTCCCTCTAGATTCTGCAAGACGATCGACTTGTTTTGAAGTGCTATCAACCTCGAAATTATCAAGAAGAGAATTGTCGTGGGAATGCGCAGGACTAGGTGTTTGTGATCCTTCCTTGGTTTTTTCCTTCGTTCTCATCATTAATGCTTCTAGCTTATATCTTGAAGGTCTGTAAACTTGGCGACTTCTTGTGATATCGAATTCACGCATTGGCTTTCCCTCAGACCCAGAGCCATGTTGGTACCATGCCCAGGCAGCTGCTTTTACAATGCTTAAATCATCATCTTTATATGTGCCATCTTTAGGCTTCTTTCTGTCCCTGAAAATGTTGAAAATTGCAGGTGGAGGAGACATGGGTAGAGATGAAGTTGAAGAAGGAAAATGTCAGAACATGAAGCTCCATGCTATAGCTGCGAAATTGTTAGGTAGATGTTTTAGTTTTGAAGCTGTAAATCTTTTTGTGGAAGAAAGGTGTCTACTCTCATGAAACGACATCCAACGTGGTCCCTTCACCTGGTAATGTTTTCAGAATTGAATGAGATCATTCAACAGAAAATGGCAGATTGGACCACCCAGAGGCTATTCGATTGGATTTGGGGTCTTACGGGCCACATTGTGTTCTTCTGAATGTAATCTTCTCTCTCTTCTACGTAACAAGTGACTTTTATTCCCGTAGGAAGCTCTTTTTAGCCCACGCTAACTACTTATTGTTCGTGTACCTTAGTACTGGTAGATGATAATAGGTGACGGGTCTCCATATGCACAAAAATCGAGCCTATTCACGTTCACGGAACAGCAATTATGCTTGAGTTTTATCCATGGTAAAGTACTACATATGGGTTCTGAAAGGGCTGCATTATTTCTGAACAAACAGTACAATGCAAGACTGTCGCCAACTCAACTCAGCGTTTGCGTTTTACATGTTGAGAAATGTCATTTTCAGCATGCCTTTATATCAGCTCTTCCCAAAATTATTTGTTGTCTTCTTTGACAGCTTGAACCATGGCATATATTACATCTTTAATTCACAAACATAAGAAATCATCCTTTCAGCTTCAAGCTGCACCAAGTTCAGTATTTCAGATGGTTACCCTCAACTTAATATAATCCAATTTATAAAAGGGAAAGGAAACAGCTTATATTCCATTGTCGATTTAAAAATTTGTATAATAAATTTTAACTATGATATCAAAATTGGTATCTAACGATGTGAAGATCCCTTGCCATTTGTGTAAACAAACTCCTGTAGTTTAAATGTTAAGACCTAAGATTCTACCATTTAACAGTCTACATTATATTGTTCAGAGGCTTAAGGACCGCAATGCCATAAAGAGATAAATGGAAGCAATGAATTAAAGAGTTTTCAGAATTTACAATATGATTAACCCAAAAGGAAAAGAAGTGCAAGAATTCACCGCAATTAAATTCATGTTCTTACATAATTCTAAAGGGAATTCTTTTAATAAATATTTACGATATTAACTTGACTCTATTTAAGTGAAATTTGTAATTAAGAATTATCTTCCCTATAATTAATTTTTTTGCAATTTTCAACTAAGATTCAAATATAAAATTTTTAATAAACACATGTGAAAAAAAGCAAGAAAATAAATAAAACAAACGTGCAATTAACAAAATAGAAGGACAAACACTATTAACAAAGGTATTCGAATTAATTATAAGATATAAGAAACAAAGAAAAATGAAAGAGAAAGTTCAAAAAGCCTATGAAATGAAAAAAGATTTCTCTATATAAGATCCTCTACCTATATCTGAATTCATCAAAGTTTTCTATTTAGGGCTAAGTTCTCGATAAGCTTTAGTTGAGTTATATCATAATTGATCACCTTCCCTCAATTTTTCTTAAGTCTTCTTTCTCTCTTACAATTTTTAAGTACAATCTTCTCACTAGGGCGTCAAGTTGTCTCTTCTTAATATATTTGAACTATCTAGGTTTTGTCTCTCTTAACTCACCATCAATGTTAACTACCTCCAACTCGTCTCTTACCACTACATTTATGAATTATCTCTTCTTGTAAAGTTGTACATCCAATTAAACATCTTCATCTCCGTCATTGTTAACTTACAAATATGCACATGTTTGATGAGTCAACAATCTGCTGCATAGAGCATGGTTGGCCTAATTGCAAAATGATAAATTTTACCCTTTAGTTTGAATGATATCTTCTTGTCACATAAAACACCTGATGTACCTCTCTATTTAAGACATAGTGATTTGATACGGAGCTATGCTATTATCTATCTCCCTATTACTTTGTACAATAGATCCAAAGTGCATAAAAGAATCTTTTTATAGTATAACTTCTAGACCAGTCTTTATTTTCATATCGGGCATAACTCTGTGACTTGAAAAGTTACACTTTAGGTACTCAATTTTAGTCTTATTCAACTTAAGCCCTTCGACTCGGGAGTATCCCTCCAAGTTCTAGCTTTACATTAACACTCTTTTGTTTCATCAACTAAAATAATGTCATTAGCAAATAACATACATTAAAGCATATCTCAGTTGGATATTCTTTGTGAGTTCATCCATAACCATTGCAGATAGGAAGGGATTTAATAAGGATCCTTGATGTAGTCCGAAATCGATAGGAAAATGATCTCCATCTTTCTGTCATCCTTACTCTAGTCCTTAATACCTTCATACATATTCCAAATAATCCTTATATAAATCGTAAGAACTCACTTAACTTTTAAATATCTCCACATAACTTTCCTAAGTATCTTGTCATAAGTCTTCTTCTAAGTCAATAAAAATTATGTGCAGGACTCTCTTTTTATCCCTATAATATCCTATTAATCGCCTAAAGAGGTGCAAAACTTATGTCATGAACCTTCCTATCATAAAATAAATTGGTTCTCTGAGATAGTTACTGTAATGCCCGAATACGCCCTGAGAGGATTTATAGATGCCTCATAAAACAATCCTAAAATATACCAAGATATTCCAGAAATTCATTGAAAATAAGATCACATACTTCACATTCATACTTTGCTGAGTTATATACAAAACATCATGTACACATTGTACTCATCATATGCATGCCTTACATACAAATTCATCCTATATTATAGTTATTATAAACCATTTATACAAAATACAATATGTCTCAACACATTGAAATACAACTTCAAACTTAAACATAACATTTTTCAAAATCATATGAAGTCCTTCATTGGCCACTGCAGTTGTCCTAGCCTTAAGTCTTCTTATCAGAACCTACACAGAGGCAAAACTATCGTGCTAAGTATATAGCTTAGTGGAGAATAACTAAATAGGATACATAATGACAAATGTTTCTAACAGTTATCTAGCATTCACATGTACTGAATCAGGTTATATTATAAGCAATCTTTAATTGTTCATATTAAAGAGCAATCCAAACATTATTTGTCTCAAAACAAAATGTAATTCATCAATACAGAACATTATTGCATCAGAATAAAACATATCAATATCAAAACATAACATCATTACTTACGAACAGAATTTACAAGTCTCATAAAAGTATATAATTGTGCCAGAACAAAACACAACTTGTATCAAATTAGAATACATCTTGTATTAAATCAGAACTTATCTTATATCATATTAGAAATTATCTTGTATCAGGTCAAAATTGTAACACGCCATGTTAGGGGTTAGAAAATTTAGAAATTTCCAGTACATCATATGCTTTTCATAATTGAGTATTCGCTGATATATGCATATGAATTTTGACTCATACAAATAATTGTACATGCATTCATGACATTTTTGGGGTATAATTGGTTTGTAATTGTGATTAAAATGAGAATTATGGATTATTTGCATTAAAATTTTATTTGGAGACTATTAGTATTATTTTGAAAATTTTGGTGAATTTTTGGAAATTTCTAAAAATTTGGGGGTACTTTTGAACTAGGAAAAAAAAGAAACAAATAGAAGAGTGACAATTGTATTAGAAATTAACTAACAAATGGACAAATTATGGAGTGACAAATGGACTTATAGCCATAAGACAAATGGTAGCTTATCTAATGGACAAGTGGAAGACATGCAATGGAGCATGTATTAAAGCACTAATGAAACACCTAGGCATTAAAAATAAAAAAAATTTCTGCAGGTCTTTCTCTTTGGTTTCACCGAAACCATCTTCCTTCTTATTTCCTCTCCCCATTTCTGGAATTTTTCTGAAGTATAAACCAAGTAAGTAATGCTTATATTTTATGATAGTGTAAATGATTTCTGTTGAGGTTTTAATGTTTGTAACTGAATGCATGCATGAATGGTGTATATTTTCATGCTTGAAGAGTGCTGCATATGTAAATGGTGTTGATGCATGCATGGGTGGTGAAAGAAGAAGCAAATATGGTGATTGATTAACAAGATGTAGGATTATAGTCATTGGAATATGATATATGCAGTATTTTATTGAACATTTATTTGCATTTAGGGCATAACTTGATCTGTGAATATCCAAATTGGATGGACTTTGATTTGTAGTAAACTAAAGACATAGAACTACATTTTTCATGAAAGAATCGAATTCAAAATATGCCCTTAAGATTATGGAAATTTGGCTTAAAGTTGAAATTGGTTTTCTGTCAAGGTATGAAAACATTCTGCAACTTTTTGATTATAACTTGAATGATACTCAACCAAAATGCATGAAAATTGATGTCATTGAACACTTAAGACATTGTGGAACATTTGTTTAGTAGAAGGTATTGCCTAAATTGTTGGGTTTGGGTTCCCTCCTATGTGGTAAAACCCATAAATTTGTTAAAGCCCATTTTCTTTTTAACCCATTAGGGTTAATTTTTTGTATTGTGATTAAAACCAAAAATTTTCAACAGCTGCAAAAAGAGTGAGAGAAGAGAGAGAGGAGAGAAGAGAGAATTTTTTTTCTTCCTTCATCCTTCACAAAAGGAGAGATTTTTCCACCCGACCCATTTTACATTTCCAGCAACTGGGAAATCGTTCACCGTTGGATCGACCTCATTTTGGTTTATAGAAACTAGACATATTGTTCTCCATTCTGAAGGGGGGAGATTTGGTTTCGAGGTCTGGAGGTTGAGTTTTTAGATCCAAAAGTGGACTGGTCTCAAGGTGTTTCCAGAATTGACGAGCTTCATCATATTCGATTTTGGTCTACCATTCTTTGTCTGATCGGGGGCTAAATTTTGGTGAGCATGTTTCTGACTCATTGTTCTTTGTTTTAAACAATGAAGATTGGATTTGGACGACTAGAACTTTTCCAGAATTTGTTAGAACAGAAGCCTTTGTTGTGATTGCTCTCTTTGTGTAGTTCTCTGCTTTAATTTGCGGCTATATGAGATTGAGCCTTTGATTTCTGGATTTTGTGGCTGTTGATCTCTATAAGACAGTATTTGTGATAATGGATTTCATTTGCTTGGATCAAGAGAGGTCCCGTGGTTTTTATCCTTCACACCGAAGGAGTTTTTGCCACGTTAAATAATTGTTATGTTTTATGATTGATTTTTGCTTTATGCATTATTGGGGTAGCTTGTGATCACTTGGTTTGCTACCAATTTTTCTCATTATTACTCCTAATAGATTTATTCAAGTGCGAAAAGATTTATTGATTGATTGTTGCAAGTGTTATACCCGCTTCCTTCCCAACGTAGTGGTATCAGAGCCTAGTTAAATTTGTTAATTGGGTCTATTTTTTCTTATTTGAATGATGGAGGTAAATATGAGTAAAGTGATTTGTTTGGATGGCACAAACTATCACACTTGGAAAGGAAAGATGAAAGATCTTCTATTTTTAAAGAAGTTGCATTTGCCTGTATTTGCTACTAATAAGCCTGAGTCTAAGTCTGATGAAGAATGGTAGTTTGAGCATCAACAAGTATGTGGCTTTATTAGACAATGGGTTGAGGATAATGTATTAAATCATATTGTCAATGATACACATGCCAAGACTTTGTGGGAGAAGCTTAAATCTTTGTATGCTTCTAAAACTGGCAACAACAAGTTATTCTTGTTTAAACAAGCCATACATGTGCAGTACAAAGAAGGGAGCTCAGTTTTTGACCATGTGAATGAATTTCAGGGTATCTTTGATCGGTTGTCCGGTATGGGTGTGAAATTTGATGAGGACATTATGGGACTTTGGTTGTTGAATACACTCCCTGATTCTTGGGAGAACTTTAAAGTATCTTTGAAAAATTCTGCTCCTGATGGTATTGTAACCATGCAGTATGTGAAGAGTGGTGTTCTGAATGAAGAAGTGAGAAGAAGAACTCAGGGGACTTCCACGTCATAGTCAGATATTTTGGTTACTGAAAGCAGGGGAAGAAGTAAAAACAAAAGTCAAGATCATGGTAATAGAGGAAAGAGCAGGAGTAAATCAAAGTCAAGGTATAAGAACCTTAAATGCAACTATTATGGTAAATTATGGCATATCAAAAAGTACTGTTTTAAGTGGAAGAGAGAGAATAAGGGTGACAAAGGCAAGCAAGGTAAGAAGGGAAATGATAATAACAATGCTCGGGTTGTTGTTGCTACTTCAGTTGATTTAACAGTTGTTCATGATGGAGATATGATCAATGTTGCTAGCAATGATATTCTTTGGGTACTTGATAGTGGTGCTGCACACCATGTTGCTTCAAGGAGAGAACTCTTCACATCCTATACTCCTGGTGATTCTGGAATTTTACGGATGGGTAATGAAACTGTATCCAAAGTAGTGGGCATTGGCACTGTGACTGTGGAGACCAACCTTGGAATGAAGTTGGTGCTTAAGAATGTTACGCATGCACCAGATGTAAGGTTGAATTTGATTTCTTGTGAAAATTTGTGTCATAATGGATATGGCACAAATTTGTTTGAGCAAGGCACGGTTTATAAAGGGTCCTTGAAAGTGGCTAGAGGGTTTAGAGCTTCAGGCTTGTATTGGTTACAAACTACAATCCCTACAAATCTTGTGAATGAAGTTGAGAGTGATGGCTCTTCAGATTTATGGCACAAGAGGTTAAGTCACATCAGTGAGAAGGGACTGAATATTCTAGCTAAGAAGAATTTTCTTTCTAGTTTGAAAGGTGGATAGTTAGACACTTGTTTTTATTGCTTGGCTGGAAAAAAGAAAAGGGTGTCCTTTAAACATCATCATCCTTCCAGGAAGGGGGAGTTGCTTGAGTTGGTATACTCAGATGTGTGTGGTCCTTTGAAGGAAAAGTCATTTGGTGGTGCACAATATTTTGTGAGTTTTATTGATGACCACTCAAGGAAGCTTTGGGTTTGAGTTTTGAAGACGAAAGATTAAGTACTTGGTGCATTTAAAGAATTTCATGCTTATGCTGAGAGAGAAACAAGAAAGAAGCTGAAATGTGTTCGCACTGATAATGGAGGAGAATACTGTGGGCTTTTTGATTCATATTGTAGAGAGCATGGTATTAGACATCAAAAGACACCTCCTAAGACTCAACAGCTGAATGGCTTGGCAGAAAGGATGAATAGAACTTTGATGGAGAGAGTTAGAAGTGTACTTTCAGATGCCAAACTAGCTAATTCTTTTTGGGGTGAGGCATTGTATGTAGTTACACATGTTATCAATCTAACTCCTACTATTGCTTGCAGAATGATGTTCCTGATAGATTCTGGTATGGTAGAAAGCCTTCCTATGACCAATTGCGGGTATTTGGTTGCAAATGTTTTGTTCATGTTCCTAAAGATGAAAGATCCAAGCTAGATTCCAAAACAAGATAGTGTATCTTCATTGGCTATGGTCAAGATAAGTTTGGCTACCGGTGTTATGACCCTGTTGAGAAAAAGCTTGTCAGAAATCGTGATGTAGTCTTTGCAAAAGATCATACTATTGAATATATTAGCCAAGTGGAAAAACGAAAGCCTCAGGTTCAAGGTTTGGTTGATTTAGATCCAGTTCCTTCAGCTCCTACACCTGATACAGTTGATGTTGAAAATCAGGTTGATCTTCAGGATAATACTCAAGGTACAGATGAGGTTGTTATTCCTGTAAATGATGTAGCTGATGATCAATATGAGGTACTTGGTGAGGAACAAGAATTTCCACTCAGGAGGTCTACTAGAGATCGCATACCATCTACTAGGTATTCATCTAGTGAG
>JAOQMR010000002.1:13319842-13330882 GCA_027563865.1 Erythroxylum pelleterianum | reverse complement strand
TTCCGTAAACTATTGCTAAAAAGCAAGCCAACAGATCCCAACAGATCAGCAAGAAATAAATATAAAATATCTTAACAGAAGATCAACAAGAAAGGCTTGAGATCATTGATTTGAGTGGCATGATCAGTAGGTTGTTTGTCGAAGCTTCAAGTTCTTAACGTGGCGGGCAACCTTCTGGAACACATTCCTAAAACCATTGAAAACATATTTCAATGGTTAACCCAAAGGCAATAACCCTATTTCTTCTCAAACAT
The DNA here is from genome assembly GCA_027563865.1 of Erythroxylum pelleterianum. Taxonomy (NCBI): domain Eukaryota; kingdom Viridiplantae; phylum Streptophyta; class Magnoliopsida; order Malpighiales; family Erythroxylaceae; genus Erythroxylum; species Erythroxylum pelleterianum. Next base: position 13,330,628 of record JAOQMR010000002.1, on the reverse strand, counting down.
ATTTCAGCGAATCCGTGGAAAGTGCTGCAAGTGAAAGCATGGCTAAGATCAGGAGAAACGAAGGACGACATCTTTATGTAATATTAGATATTTATTTATACTTTTTGACATAAATAATGATATGTAAATATGATAAATCAATCAAATAATAAGAATTTCATAATTTATGTATTAATGACAAAATAACCAAGGTAACTATTAATTATTAAAAGGGGAATTACAAATAAAATTGAGAAAATTGGTAATTTTATTTATTGGTGTTATTATATAAAATATAATAATTTAATAAAGCAATTAATTTACTATTATATTAAACTAATAACATTATTTTTTAATCAGGGTTAAATGTGTCATATGAAATAATTGAATTCAATTATAATATTATTAGATTTGTTCTAAACAATGTAATTGAATTCAATTCTAATTTTACTGAATTTGTTCTAAACAGTGTAAATTGAATTCAATTCAATTTCATTAATGTAATTAAATTAAATTCGTTAATAAATTCAATTCAAAAGTTTCTAAATAGGTTGTTAATCTGTCAACCCCTTGTTTTATCCTTTAGCTTGACTTCCCAAGCCACTCTTAGCATCATTTTCTAACGATGTCCTAAGTCACTCTCGCACTAGCAAGCCTTTCGTTTAATTCCTTAGCCCTTCGTTTTAAGTTTGTTCTTTGAACGCCCCAGGCCTCTCTCGTATTGCAACGTACCAACAAGTTGTTCATTTGGAGGGATAAAACGAAGGGCTTATTGGTGTCAGGATGGCCTGAGACGTCAAGTCGAGGGATTAAAAGAAGAGTTGAGAGATTAAATAACGTATAGTGATTTAGATATTCCATTTTTAAGAATCAACTATATTTTAGGTTTTTATGATTAAACAACGTCGTTTCATTCATCTTTATTATGTGGGTTAATTTTGATTGACGTGTAATAATAATTAGGATTTTGGGAATACATTAAAGTTAACGAAAATATTAACGGCAATCTATAATTAAAGAAATTGAAAGTTTGAATATTTAATTATCACTTTTTTAAGTTCGGGCTATAATTACAAAATTGATCAAAGTTTAGAATTATTTTTAATTAACCAAAAAATGAAAAATAATAATAGAGCCATATATTATGAACAATGGATTTTAAAGTAAAGCGCAACACTAAAAAAATTATGAAACTTTAAGGGCTTTTTGGTATTTCTATGAAAAGTGAAAGAAGAAGAACTCCCGCCCAAAAATTGAGTGATCCAAATCAAAATCCAAACCACATCTCGGGCTGAGACAGGGTGGGGGAGAGAGAGAGAACGACAGGGCCTGTTGTTGTTGGAACGAAGAAGAAGCAGAAGAAGAAGAGATGGAAGAAGAGAGGAAATTGTTAGATGAGAAAATAGCGAGAATTCTTGACGATGCCAAGACCAGCAACGCCACTCACCTCCGCAAAGCCAAAGACCTATCCTACTTAGTCTCCTCCGATTCTTTCCCGACCTCTTTCCTGAAAACCTTAACACCTCTTTTTACCTTCAGACGCCGCACTGCTTCAGCTGAGCGCCTTGTCCGCTTCGTGTCTGCCTTCGCTGCAACCACAACCGCTCATCACTTTCTCCACCGCTTCCTGAAATTTCTCCTCCTCGCCGCCGTCGCCGCCAATAAGACCGCCCGCTTCAGGGCTTGTCAAATTATCTCCGAGGTACCTGATTACGACGTCTTATTCTGTTGGTTCTGGTCTTGGAGGTATCGGTTTCTCACTAGTGTTCAATTTGCTCTCTAGATCATAATGCGATTGCCGGATGATGCTGAAGTTAGCGACGAGCTTTGGGATGAGGTGATAGAGTGTATGATGATACGAGTGAGAGACAAGGTTCCTGTTATTCGTAGCTTTGCAGTTAGAGCTCTTTCGCGCTTTGTAAATGATGCGGAGAACAGTGACCTACTTGATTTATTTCTTGAAGTGCTTCCTTTAGAGCAAAATGCGGTGAGAATGAAATTTTGTCTCTTACAGAGGCCAATTGCACTACATATTTGTCATATTAGTGATCTGGACATGCACGAAAAGCTAAATCCCTAACTTTTGATGCGCTCATAGGAGGTTAGAAAGACTATCTTGTTGGCTTTGCCACCTTCAAATGCAACCTCTGATACCATTATTGACTGCACCTTGGATGTGAGTGAATCAGTACGCAAAGCTGCATACTGCGTAATAGCTAATAAATTTCCTCTTCAAAGTCTCAGGTAAATTTTTTGGGTACATCTATGCGTTTGGTTTTATTTAATTTTGCTCTTCTTATGATTGGCTTCTCTTTGAGATAGAAAAGAAGGGTTAGGAGAAGAAGCTTGCGAAACCGTGGGTTGATACGCTTCTTTTTTCCCTTTCAGAACCCTTTTTCTCTTCCCCATCCACCCAACCATAATCAATTTGTCTTATTTGTTGAGATGTAGCATCTGTAGAAAATCTGCATCTGGATTTGTACACATCGTATTTCGTCTGTGGTATAATAAATATTCATTTCATGTTTTCATGCAGTTTAGCAAAACATCCACCTTTAGATTGACTTGGTGGTTTCTTATAAGCGGCATGTATACATCGTTTCTTACGGGGCATATTTGTCTCCCTTATATTTTTCTAGTATAAAGCTGCGGACTGTAATCCTTCAGAGAGGACTTGCTGATCGTTCCGCAACTGTTTCACGGGAATGCCTAAAGTTAATGAAAGATGAGTGGCTTTCAAAGTGCTGCAATGGTGACCCCATAGAACTTCTCAAGTATCTTGATGTTGAAACATATGAATCAGTAGGGGAATCTGTGATGATAGCTTTGCTAAAAGATGGTTCAGTGCAATTAGGGGATGATCAAAGTATCCGCCGATATGTCCCCTTAACCTGCAGTGAGGATGAAGGTTGGTACTAACGTTTATTTGTTTGAATTTAAGTATGAAGACCCTTCTTTTTATATATATTTTTTCCTCATTCCCATTCTTCCGTTCCACATATCTTTTCCTCAATATTTGATACCCCAGCTTTCAGCAAGTTAATGATGGAAATTGTCCAATTCATGCCAGTGCAACAAGCAAGGAAAATTACTTTGGGTTGAAATGCTAATGCTTATCAGTGTAATGAAAAGGAAACTTTGTGAAAAGAAAAACAATTTCTCGTGTTTTGTATTTTTTTCCCATTTTGGTTTTGCAGTGGTTTATATGCTCGTATGTGATTGGATGATGAGAATGTATGTATCTCAACGTGTTATTCTGCATCCACAAGCTTCATTTTGATTGTAAATTTTTTTCCAAGTAAAAACCTCAATTAGTTATGTTTAGTGGAAGCATCTAATGTTTCTAATTTGATGTTCTTTGCCAATCAACTTGTATCAAACGACTATTGCAGTAAGCTTAAAATAAATGAATCCTTTTGAGGGATTCAGGTTAGTTGCCTGAAGATGAATCTATGTATAATGTTCTTGGTTTATAAGTTTGAGCTTCTAGATTATTGGATTGCTTTTTGTTCCCTAAGTTATTCTTCTATTCTTTTAAAGGCGAAGCTGCAGATTTTGCTTCTAACACTCAGCTGATGGAACCGGAACTTGCTCTTTACTGGAAGAATGTGTGCATGCACCTGGAGGCTGAAGCCCAAGTAAGCGCATTTTTCATCTTTCATTCCCATTCATGATTGTTTCTTTATATTTAACTAGGTTCTTTTTCATTATCCTGATATCCAAGTTTGGAGAGAGTGAATGTTCATGGGAATGGAAAAGGGATAAATGTAAATAGTGGTTCCCTCCCAAACGATGCTGCATCATAGCAATCAACAAAAATTTTGTTTGCTTTTAGAACAGAAGATTGCTAGAATAATTCTTTTTTGACTGCTTTGAATCTTGGGGTAGTTTCAGCTTGAATAATCATGCATTTGGTATTCTTAATTAGTTTTTACAAAGGTGGAGTTCTAATTGTGGAATGTTAATAAGACTGTAGAAGTGCAGTTGCCACCCCATGAAATATGTCCCCGTATCTTGCTTGCATATTTTTATGCCTATGGTTTAATAAAGGAAATGTAACATGTAACATAGAGAGCACACATGGAAACCTGAAGAACTTTATAAGTTATTGTTTGCATTATTCGCGTACGTCTTTTACCTTATACCTGTCACAAAAATTAACTAGTCCATAGATTCTGAAATATAATACTGCACCTTTAAGTAGGCTGGTTAGAAGTGGCAGAAATTGTGTTTAAATGCCAGAAGCCTAGAACCTTTAAAATATAGAAACAGAAGCAATTCCAGAGGTTGCAGCACGCACAACACGGCAGCAGAAGAATAGCAGAGGGGGAAGATGGAGCTGGAAAATGAGGGTACTTGTGTTTTCTTTTCATTAAACTTGATTTATATACAAACGTAACCATAGAAGGCAAAAATTAAGGCTACTTCAGTCCTAATCCCCAGCCTTTATTTAGACACAGCAGTTAAGCAAAGACTGTCATGTTTATTCTTACACCAACTTCCACAAACTTGTAACTACTACTGTAACCAGCCATTGTATTATCTAAATCATTTCAACATGAATTAAACTCATTTACAAAGGTCGCACTGTGGCTGGATAAACTTGGAACTAGACTAAGGGCTTGGATTTTTGGACAAACCAGCGAAAGACTCAAAAAACCAGCATTGTTCTATTTGATTTCAACAGCAGACCTGTTTTGGTCCATTCTCTTCAGGTTGCTTCTGATTGCACTTGACAATCAGGCCATCAACTTGGTCATCCACCTAGTTGGTAGTCAAAATAACTTGAATTCAAAATAGTTGCTGCTGGACTAAGTAGCTTGGGATCTATGACTGCCTCTGTTCCTCATTGCAGCTTCTTCACAGCTACTGTAACTCTTTGCTTCATCAATTGTTTTGTAGCAACAATTTTTTACTGGTGTAACAAACTAATGACCAATTTGATTATGCTTGAAGTTTCAATTTGAAACGTCAATTCCAACAGGAACTAAGGTTTACGAGGGTTCTTCAAGTCCTCTTCACATTAGAAAGAGATAGTTGTCCTCAAAGCCCGTCAGTGATTCTCTAGGACATTAGAATCAGTATTGCTATCCTTCTAAAACATTCTGTGGTAATTCTGTACACATTTTTGGATACTCTTGTATATAACTGCCTTGAGCTCTGAAGGTAGGCCATAAAAGATTGTTTGGATTTTAGTTGCATCATTGATATTAGTTTTTATCATGAAATTCTTGCTATTACTGTTTTCACCCCCTATCAAATGTGTTTGTTTAGGCCAAAGGCTCAAATGCTGCTGCTACAAAGGGCACGGAAGCTGCAGTATATGCAGCTGAAGCTTCTGACACCAATGACCTACTTGAGAGAATACTTCCTGCAACAGTATCAGATTATGTAGCTTTGGTTCAATCTCATATTCGTGCTGGTAGGTCACAAACTGAAACACACGCCTTTTCTGTTAATAATACTATTTCTGATACGCTCATTACTGTTTTCAGGAGCCAATCATCGCTTTGCAGCTCGACAGCTACTGTTGCTTGGTACCATGCTAGATTTTTCAGACTTTACAAGCAGGAAAGTTGCTAGTGCATTTGTGCAGGATCTATTACTCAAATCTCTTGATCATGAAGTGGATGAGGAAGGGAATGCAGTTGTCATTGGTGATGGCATAAACCTTGGTGGTGACAGAGACTGGGCTCAAGCAGTGTCCAACTTGGCAAGGAAAGTCCATGCTGCTACTGGTGAATTTGAAGAGGTCATTATAGGGGTTATAGAAGGCCTTGCACAACCTTGCAGGGAGAGAACAGCCGACTTTATGCAGTGGATGCACTGTCTCGCTGTTACTGGTCTCCTCTTGGAAAGTGCAAAATCATTCCACTTGCTTCAAGGAAAGTTTATTGATCCAGTTGAACTTCTGCATTCTCTATTGCTTCCGGGGGTATGACCAATTACATACTACTGTTTTCATTTCCTACTTTTATTTTGTCCTTTCCTTATGGTTTTCAAGATCACTAAGTTCAACTATAGTTCTTACAGTATTGAGCTTATAAAAGGATAAAAAGTACACTTCTTTCTTATGCTGGGGAGAAAGCACAGAGATATGCTGTAAATCAACATTCAATTCCACTTTGAGCAAGCGTCACACTTTATGGCCAACTCATATAATGACTATGCCATATTTTACGGTTTATTTCAAGCTGTTAAGAACTGAACGACATTTTTATGCAGGCAAAACATGTTCACTTTGATGTGCAAAGGGTTACTATCAGGTGTCTTGGCCTATATGGTTTGTTGGAGAAACAGCCAAGCAAAGAGCTGGTGAAGCAGTTAAGATTATCTTTTTCCAAGGGTCCCATTATGATTAGCATTATGGCGTGTAAGGCATTAATTGATCTACTTATGTGGCATGGTCCTCAAGAAATTAACAGGGTGCTAGGGCTCGAAAGCACTTATCAATTTTTGGATGAGAAGATGACAGTTAAATCTGTAGATTGCTTGGATACTGATGAGCTTTTGAGTATTGATTCAATCAAACTTTTATTTGCTGGTCTTGATCTTAAACGTTCTGATCAGCTTGAACCAAATGATGATAATGAGACAGTACAAGCTATTCTTGGTGAGGGTTTTTCTAAGGTTCTTCTCCTTAGTGAGAGCTATCCAAGCATATCAACTTCTTTTCACCCTTTGCTCTTAGAAAAGCTCATTAATCTGTATTTCAGCGACGAAACAAAAGACCTGATAAGGTAAAATTCTCTCTACTTGTTGCCTAGGTTGTTAGTACCCTCATGTTAATGATGACACTTTGAAGTTCTTCGCCAGGCTTAAACAATGCTTATCTGTTTTCTTTGACCATTACCCTTCCCTCTCGGCAAATCATAAGGTGGGTTTCTCTAACATGACTGTTTCTTAGTGGATGATTTTATTAAAATGCAACTTCAATAATATTGTTTCGTTCTCTAAATGCAGAAATGTCTGTCTAAGGCCTTCATTCCAGTCATGCGTTCAATGTGGCCTGGTATCTATGGGAATGCTGGTGGATCTCCATTTGTGGTGTCTAATCTGCGAAAGCGTGCTGTCCAAGCATCTCGATTTATGGTGCAGATGATGCAGGCTCCTTTATATACTGCAAAGAATGGAAAACAGGATGAAAATGCAGACATAGACATGACAGAAATTGCAGACAACTCTATCCGACCTTCTCTTGAATGTGGGGAGGAGGGACTTGCAATACGCATAGCTGTAGAGGTGTGCTTTTGCTACTGAAACTTTTGTTCTGACATAATATGGTTCCTGAAAAGACGAATCTTAAATTTTTGTTTAATGACTTGGCTTATGTTATAATGTTCTCAAATTATCGACGTAACTATAGCTGTTAGTTTTTAGCTTTGGTCCTAGATTGGACATAGAATCAAATGGGAATTGCAGGAGCATCGAGTTTGCTTGTAGTGGGTTGGCGAACATCTCAAGTTGCATGACTTAGACTGTATGGATGTTTTGCTTTGTTCCACAGGGCATCATAGACTTTGTGGTATAAAAATTTTTTGACAAAAGGGGGGAATCTGGTTGCTATTCTTTTGCATACAAGGTATGAGCTTAGGAATATAAAGCTAGTTTTAGGCAATCACAACAGACTCGTAATATTTGGATAATGAACTGTACTAAAGCGCAAAGGATATGAAACCAGGAAGTATAGAACTAGCGTTTGGCATTCACTATTGACACAGTCTGGAGATGATGTAATCTGTTACATCACATCGAAACTGAATAGCCTACTGTCTTGTACAATGTAAGTAGAAGGGTGAGTGGCTTTGACACCGATCGATATGAATCTTGGTGGAGCCTTGTCTAACTGCTGGACCTTGAGACTGGAGATTCAAAAGACCACACGGATCTCATTTGAAAATCCATACTTATGCTACAGAATGCGGGTCTCTTACTTTCACTTGGGAAAACAATTTACCATTTCAAATTTATTATCCATGCTTTGGTTACTTAATCTGCTGATTGCATGTACTCTAAATTATTATTATCTTTACGTTTAAAGTAATATCTGTTTCAAGGTTGCTGCATTCTTATTACTGTGGGCATTGTGACGTAAAATGCTAGTATATGTCATATATTTATGTGTATATGTATATGCTTCTAGGTTGAGAAACCCAGTTTTGACTGATGTCATTTGGAAAGTATCATTTAATAGCATGTTACTCCTTTATATGTTGTCCTTGTGTTCTCATTTTCAGGTGGCAAGCTTCAATGGAAAGAAGACACCTGCGGAGAGGTCGTATATCATATCCCTCTGTAGAGTACTGGTCTTGCTTCATTTCAGATCTTCGGAACAAGGAGCAATAAAGTTGATGAGGAAGCTGTTAAATGCCGTGGCTGAATCTGTATCAGCAGATAAAGACCTTGCTAAGGAGTTAAAGCAGATGGCTGGACGACTTAAATTATTAGACATGCAACCTGATGAGGAGCTGTCGGAAGACCATGCTAATCGTATTCTGGGTATAGTTCTTTAGTAAGACAGATCTTTGACATGATATATAATTAGTCACGAGAATTTCTGATGCCTTGTTGAGAAAATAAAGTAGAAAAGCAAGTGGAAAAATATAAACAGTAACTTCACGCACTGGATGGCCCATTTGGTCTGCTACTCCAATAATTATACATGAAATGTCAATGGTACAACTACATTCTATTGTTTCCTTTATATTGACCCTTCTTATACAATCACAGGGAGTTTGGAAATAGAATCAAACGTAGACCTTGCTAGTTCTGATGCAATCCAACAAACTCCTGTGATTCCTTCAAGGTCTACCAGGCCATCGCGTTCCAGGAGACGAGTTAGATGTGAAGAGACCTCTTCTGATGAAGAGATCTCAACTACCAAATCTGTTTCAAGCATTCAAGGGACTACAGGAGCTCGCTCACATAGGGCAAGCAAGACGGCAGCCCTGACAAAGATAACAGCTAGTAGAACAGCTAGGATTGATGAAGTAGATGATGATACAGAGCAAGATGGCTCAGAATTGACATCAGAGGAGGATTCTGATAATTCTGACCACTTTGTTGAATAAACATGCTCTTGTCTTCTTGCAATAGGTTATAGGTGTGCTTCCTCGGCACTCTTAGCTGTTGTTGTTGTAGTGTTTGCATTTTCCCTTCAAGTTCGCAAATTGTAAGAGGCAGCTCAATATGCAAATTGAAGAAATTTGCAGAAGTCTGCTTTATTCTATGCGTAACCTTCAAATTTCTGACAAGAGTAGACAAGTATTTATTTATTTTTTTATATTTCTTGAGAAGCGCCTAAATGAGGATGTGAGGACTAATAAAAGGTCACAAATTAGATAATGTACCTATCATGGTAATTGCAAAAAATAAAATGTTGTATATTGAAATCAGGTTATATATATATATATATATATTTATATATATTTAAAAGGAAGTGATTTATATATAAGGATAAAGAATTTGAATTATATAGGTGAGTTGTTTGATACATATATGCATAGGCTAGTATAATCACTCTTCACAATATCTTTAAAAGTTAAAATCTCATCGGAATGATCCGTAAAATCCTTAATTTGGTGTTTGATTTGTGAGTCAACATGAATGAATGATGTTATCCTTGATTCTAACTTCTCATTTATAAAATGTGGATCAATCCTTTCATGACATTGACTGAAACTGGTTAATGAGGTTCTTGAGGATGACGACCTACCCTTTGGTCCCCCACTGGCTCGTCTTTTTTATTTTTCAAGCTGCAACAAGCATTTGATGAGACTGAAATCGTAAAGAAAGAAGAGTATGTATGGAAACAAGTTCAAGTATGTATGGAAACAACTTCACCTTGCAAGTCGATTGATATCTTCATTTTAGTTATCAAATAAATGTGACCTACAATCCATTTATGTTTCGTCATTATTGATCATTTCATAACAAGGTTGATCCAATGGGTGATGGTAATAGCGATAATAAGTTTAGTCTTGAAGATTTTAAGCATCTGCACATGACTTCTAACTCTTACAACTAAGTACTTGAAATAACATTTAGTCTTAACAGATTTTAATATCTGTAAAACTTTTAATTCTTGTAATTAAGTATTGGAATTATTTTCAATTTATAAGTAAAAGTATTGTTTATATTAATAATAGAAAATTTTTTATTCATAATATTCTAATTTAAATTTAATTATATATATTTTGTAAATATGAAGCCACAGTCCAGTCCTTACACGCAATTTATAAAACACTCCATTATTACAAGTCATGATAAAAATTTAATGTAACAAAAGGAAAACTTAGTTTCGAGTAGAAGTGCATCGAAAGAAACCTAACCCACCCACACACGCAGGATTCCTCGCTTCCGTTTTGAGTGATACAGAATTAAGCGGCCGCAAGACACAATTGCGTCTCCAAATCTCCTTGCTGTAAGTTTCTATCCCGATTTTAATATCTTTATTGATTTTAGGGCTTTATTTTATTTTATGTTCTCTATTTAATTCAATTCTTGTTATGCGTGTGAATTAATATTATGCTCCTACAAGTTAATCAACAAACTGTTGATATTCATTTAGCTTCCTACTGATTCCTTTTACGTAAATATGCTTGCGCTTTAGAAACTCTTTTGGGGATTATGTTTTTTGTTGGGCGAGATTCTGTTTGCCACTATGATTTTGTTAGTACTGCATGTGAATTTGATAAGGTATTGATTATCTCCCGAACATACGATATTGCTTGGAGCTTTTATGCTATTGTTGCCTGATTTTCTTCATTCTTAAATTGTGTATTACTTGAGTGCCGTGTATTCTTAT
>JAOQMR010000002.1:13303845-13314287 GCA_027563865.1 Erythroxylum pelleterianum | reverse complement strand
AAATGTGGATCAATCCTTTCATGACATTGACTGAAACTGGTTAATGAGGTTCTTGAGGATGACGACCTACCCTTTGGAGCTTTTATGCTATTGTTGCCTGATTTTCTTCATTCTTAAATTGTGTATTACTTGAGTGCCGTGTATTCTTATTGTCGTGCTTATTTGTGTGGTAACATGCTACTTTGGACTGAAAATGACCTAAAATAAAGGTTAAAGTGCACTGATTACAAGTGTTTCATGGTTTTATGGGGATTTATAGTAGTTCATTTTCAGGGAAAGAAGTTCCAGGGAAATTAAAAAATGACAGACTACGAGAGAGGAAGATATGAAGGAAATGGCTCTGATTTTGAAAATGGCGGTGGTGCCTCTCCCATGCCTCCTGTTAACAGCCAGAGCTATGCTGAGATCGATGACCTCAGTGAATGCAAAGATCAGGTATACAAAAGCACCTCAATCTGTTGACAGTTCATAGCTAGGAGAACTGCACCGATTGTATATTGCATAATGTTTATACCAGCTTGGCCGATTTAGACTTGTAAAACCACTATAATATGGTTTGTTTTCAATACATCAATTGTAGGTGTAGTGTATATTAGATTTATACCACTTTCTCAGATTGATGGAGTATTTCCTATTTTGTTTTTTAAAGATTCTGATCAAATTTTCCACCTCATCTATAAGATGAGTTGGGTTATGAAGTGATTTTGTATCTGTTGATTCAATAGATCAAGTTGTTATATACTAACTACTTATTTGTAGCTTTAAATTAGATTTTAGCTGGGTTTTTGTTATTTTGAGGATATTATGGAGTTTTTACTCTTTTCTTATCTAGTGTTTTGTGGATTTCATCCAGATTATTCATTTGTATGCATTTTAGGTATTGTATCTTATTTAATTTTTCAAATTCAACTATTGCAGCGTGGGTCTCGAGAATATGAAAGAGAGTCTTCAAAGAGTCGTGAGAGGGATAGAGAGAAGGCACGTGATAAGGAGAGGGACAAGGATAGGGAGAAAAGCAGGGGCAGGGACAGGGAAAGGGATAGAGATAAAGATAGGGATAGGGATAGAGAAAGGGACCGGGACAAGGAAAGCGAGCGCCATCATAGAGATCAGGAACGTCATAGAGATCGAAGTGAGAGGAGGGAACGTGGTAGGGATAGAGGTGATGATGATTATCACCGAAGTCATGACTATGACAGGTGATGAAGTTCACTTTGGTGTAGCTTTCTAGATTCTTATAAACCTTTTACTGAACATAGTATTGTCATTCTATTGACTAATATCATTTGAAGACGAAGAGATCATGACAGAGATAGAGAAGAAAGGCACCGGCGTAGATCAAGATCCCATTCCCGTGGTAGATCTGAACACCGATCAAGGTCTCGCTCCCGTTCACGCTCTAAGAGGTATGCAGGGAAGAGAAGATGTTAAGTAATTGTTATTATTCTTCCACCATGCATATGTTTGTTTATCATTCATTGCACCATCTCTACCTTTTCTCTGTGATTGTAATTCTATCTCCATACAGCAAAAGAATTAGTGGTTTTGATATGGCTCCTCCCCCTTCTGCAATGTTGGCTGGTGCAGCCGCTGTTGTTGCTACTGCAGGTACATGGGTCATCTTTTTGTACTAAGCCTATCATGTTTATTTAATTGCTACCTGCTCTTATTTTGCTTGATCTAGTGTGATAGTTCTTATCAAATTGCATTCTTTTATTTTGGTAAGCAGTGTATTCTTTCTTTCTTAACATAGTTTCTTTTAACTGAGATGTCTGAATGGTTTATATTGTGCTACTGTTATCATTATTTTGTGAAGTAATACTGGAACCTTGAGAATTTTGGTTACTTTGAATTGGTGTTTGTTTGTTTCCTTTTTGAAAATTTATTCTGTTTTATGAAAGCAATATTGGGCTACTAGTCCCACTATGCTGACAGTGAGCGTGAATGGCTTCTGTTGCTTTGATGTACAAGGAGGAATCCATGTGTGGCTTTGTGATTCTTCTCCATCTTCAACTGGAAAATAAAATCTATTTTCATATTTTTTTTTGTGAATTTTTTTTCCAGAGATTGGATGTTTGATGCATTTGCATCATGTCTTTGGGTAAAGTTGTTTGTGAGAATATAGAACATAATACATCTTGTTATCTTGTGAGAGGATAGAACATAATACATCTTGCTATCTTGTGAGGGGACGGAACATAATACTTTCCTCTCTCCTACAGCAATTTCTTGGTAACTCAGCCGATGTACTTGAGATAAGAACTAATATTGTTTTCTGATTCTTATAACGGATTCATGATTTCAGGTCAGATTGCAGGAACAGCTCCTGCAATTCCAGGAATGTTTCCCAATATGTTACCTATGGGGACAACTCAGGTATGATTTATTGCTATTAAAGATATCCTTTATTTTGCCTGTTGGCCAGCACTGAATATTTCGTTATTTGTTTTCTTGTAGCCGTTTAGTGCTCTTCCTGTTATGCCGGTTCAAGCCATGACCCAACAGGTTGGCAAGATCACGCATGGGTTTTGTTTATCGTGCGGAACAAGTTTCAATTCAATAATTCTAATTTTTCATTTAACCATAACTTCTGTTGTGTATTTAGGCTACAAGACATGCTCGGCGGGTGTATGTTGGGGGGCTTTCTCCTACAGCAAATGAACAGGTGATAAGCAACACCTTTACTCTTTCTAATTATCAACAAGTTTTGTACTCGCTTGCTCTATTACAACCTATAATAGCATCTTTTAGCTGATTGTTAACAAGTTTTTCTACTCTCTTTCTTGTTCTTCCATAGTCTGTAGCAACATTTTTTAGCAAAGTTATGTCTGCAATTGGAGGAAACACTGCTGGCCCAGGTATGCTAATGTCTTGTTATTGAACTGGGGAACTCTTTGTGCAATGCCCTAATGGTTTATGTCGTTCTTGCTGGATTGTTTGAAGGGGATGCTGTTGTAAATGTGTATATAAATCATGAAAAGAAGTTTGCATTTGTGGAGATGAGATCTGTTGAGGAGGCAAGTAATGCAATGGCCTTGGATGGTATTATCTTTGAGGTAATATATATGATTCATGATTTTATGATTGATTGAACTTTTTACTGTATACTATCAGTCTTATATCGTCATGTTTGATTTCAGTTTTTTTTTCTTTGTGCAACTTGTATTATCAGGGAGCGCCCGTTAAGGTCAGGAGGCCTAGTGACTATAACCCATCTCTTGCAGCAACACTTGGTCCAAGCCAGCCCAATCCCAATCTTAACCTGGCTGCTGTTGGGTTAACTCCTGGTTCTTCTGGTGGACTTGAGGGTCCTGACCGAATTTTTGTTGGTGGACTCCCTTATTACTTCACAGAAGCCCAGGTTAGGGAGCTGTTGGAGTCTTTCGGGCCCTTGCGAGGTTTTGATTTGGTTAAAGACAGAGAAACAGGGAACTCTAAGGGTTATGCATTCTGTGTCTACCAAGACCTTACGGTTACTGACATAGCTTGTGCTGCACTTAATGGAATAAAGATGGGTGATAAAACTCTCACTGTAAGGCGCGCAAACCAGGGTGCCAACCAACCTAAACCTGAGCAGGAAACTGTTCTATTACATGCCCAGCAGCAGATTGCATTGCAGGTAAAACTTAAATTGCTTTGGCTTCTAAATGTCACTTCCACCTTTTCTGTTATTTATACTGGTTTCTATATACTCATACAGCGGCTAATGTTACAACCTCTACCAACCAAAGTTGTATGTCTAAGTCAAGTAGTTTCAGCTGATGAGCTTAAAGATGATGATGAATATGAAGATATTCTGGATGACATGAGGACAGAGGGTGCAAAGTTTGGTAAGATTTTTTATTCTAATGCTTGATTTCTTGATGCTCCTTTCTTTTACAAGCTTTTTGCATATTGATCGGTTTTCTTTATTTTGTCTGTGTTATATGTTTGTTTTACAGCGTTTTGTAGTCCCACATTCCGCTATAAAGAATCAGGCCTAACATACACAGACAGAAGACTTCCCCTATTTATATTGGCTTGAGAACTTTTTTTTTTTTTGGGTTTATGTAGCCTTGAAAATTTTTTTGTTTGCATATTTTCACATGCTATATGCAGGTACACTGGTGAATGTTGTGATCCCTCGTCCAAATCCAGATGGTAGTTCTGCACCAGGTGTAGGAAAGGTTTGTTGGTGTTCTTTTCCTCCTAAATGATGCTCTTATTTAAAAAATGCAACACTTTGTTCTTTTCCTTCTCAAGTTGAGGTGCTAATTAAAAAACTTGGTTATTTGCAGGTGTTCTTGGAGTATGCAGATATTGAGGGTGCCACGAAAGCTCGAACAGGGATGAATGGAAGGAAATTCGGTGGCAATCAGGTTGTTGCCATCTTTTTCCCTGAAACTAAGTTTGCGCAGGGAGAATATGATGGCTAATTATTTGTCACCTGCGTCCTTTCAGTTGATCTAGTCTTCAATGACGTTCTCGTATTAGGTTTGAGGAGATTTAGGTGGTTTAGCTTTAGTTTTACAGCTAATGAAAGTCTGGACTCTGCAGATATAAGATGCATTAAACTTGTTATGTTGTACTATTTTTATCTACTTAGGTATTGCAATGGCGGACTTACACTTGGGCTTTTAGATACACACTGCAATTGTTTCATCATGGTTTTGGGCTCAGTTTTGAAACCCAGACCGGACTGGCCGGTTTGACCGGTGACCGATGACCGGTCGGCTATCCGGTCCGGGTGATCCCTAAAAATTAGTTTTCAATTGAACCAGCGAACCGGTAAGAACTAGTTAATTGATCAATTAAATCAGATCTGGTTGAACTGGTTAGTTACTGGTTCAATGATTTTTTTAATTTTTTTATTTTGCTTTTTTTTCTGTGTTTTTTAATTCTTTCAAAAGTAAAACTTACATTTTTTTTCATAAATCTAATAGAAGTATAGAAATTTATATTATTTGATATATTTTTTTATTTTTCAATATTACTAATATTATATATAATTATTATATAATTATGACGTCACATCGATTCGTTCGGTGGTTGAACTGGTCGAACCGGTGATTAATAAAGCTTCCGGTTTGACGCTCGATCCGGGTTTTAAAACCTTAGTTTTAGGATCGACCGACTTTTTGGACTTTGATTTCTTTTTGCCCTTTAGGCAAGTGGCAATTTGGTTAAAAAAGAAATTTGGTACGGTGTATGAAATTTTAAAAAATGGTACTTGACTTTGTCACGACATTAAGAAAGGACTTTGTTTTAAATAACATGTAAGATTTATTTTACTTTATGGAACCTTCTTGGCTCATGTCGTAAATGCAAATAAAATCTAAATGAAATTTATTATAATGAAAGTATGCCAATGGCCTTTACATCTTACGTTACAATTCAAAGCCTCTTATTCTTTTTGTGGACTTGCCTTCATGTTTGTCTTTCTCTTAATTTGGGCTGATTGGGTCGGGTTAAGCAGAATTACATTTGCATTAGTAACTGTTACTCTCGAATGTCCTCCTTGGTGAGAATTGTGCAGCCAAAACATAATTTTCCTTCTAAGATTCTGATAGTTTCCTGTTACAAGCTGCCCTTTTCTTCTCAGCTCCTGATTACATCAGCTATATTTTGAGTGTGCAGTCCTATCAGCTTGAATTTTGCTATAGGAGTTTTCATTGCTTTATCCTCCTGTCATGCCTTCCGAATCATTTCCCATAATTCTGAATTTTCAGCAATGATGACCAACTGTAAGACCTACCTCACTGTGAGTGGCTCATGAGAGAACATTAGCACTCTTATTTTCCTTTTTATGGTAAATTTCAAAGTTAAAACCCAGTAGTTTATATTACCAAAAAAACTTTACCAAAGATAGTGCAATATTCCAAAGTGATTCATATAATATAATAATAATACCTGCAATCATGTTGTCCAAGTATTGTATGAGAAGAACTACAGCAACAAAGAATCTCTTGAAACCTCAAAACTCCAATAAAAATTCCCAATTACTCCAAATTTTAGTTTAGCCTACCATGTTTTTGTATTGTACGTCTTGAAGGAAAATGTGCATTATCCATGTATGCTAAAGAGTCACTGACTCACACTCACACTCACACGCACGCGCGCGCGTGCACATATAACTACCCACCATCAATGTAGTTATTTAATTGGAGAAACGTTCTTATTTTCTCTCTAACTCCTTTAACCATCATCCTTATCTTTTGCTATCCCATATCAATTAAATTACTTGGGCCACTTAATAGAAAGATAAAATTAAACATAAACGATTTATATTCTCCCACTTTATTCATGTGATTTAATATTATAACAAGAAAGCAAATGACAGAATTTGCAATCAATATTTATGGCCAAATGAATTGCACAAAATGAGAGAAATAATTATCTAAATGTATAGAAGTATGCAAAGAACTTCATGTAAAAGAAATCGATGAATAACATGAGAAATAACAATGATCATAATGCAATATCCAAGAAGATCAATCGCTAATTAGCCCCATATGCTTTACATGATCCTTAAATGACTCAACCGATATTCCTTTAGTCAAAGGATCAACAACCATTAGCTCTGTACTTATATGCTGAATAGACACTTTCTGACTCTTTAGACGATCCCTAACTACAAGATACTTTATGTTGATGTGCTTGCTTCGACTCATATTATTCTTATTATTAGCAAATGAGACTGTAGAGGTATGATCACAATATATCAACAATGATCTTGATACAATATCAACGACCTTAACTTTGTGAATAAATTCCTCAACCACAATACCTGTGATGAACATTCATAGCAAGCAATATATTCAGCCTCTATAGTCGACGATGCAACTATTGACTGTTTCATACTCCTCTAAGATACAACACCTCTAGCAAGAAGAAAAGCATATCCTGAAGTATATTTATTTGTATTTTGACATCTAGCAAAATCTGAATTTGAATATTTGACGATCTTCAATTTATCTGAGTAACTATATGTGAGTTTGAAATCCTTGGTTCCTTTTAGATATCTCATAACCCGTTTAGCAGCTTTCCAATGTGTCAGACATGGATTACTTTGGTATCTTCCAAGCATTCCTACCGCAAATGCAAGATCAGGTCTTGTGTAAACAAGTGTGTACATAAGACTTCCAATTACTGAAGCACTTGGTTTATTTTCCATCTCCTTTTGTTCCATAATGCTTTTGGGACATTGAGTCAGATTGAATTTATCCCCTTTAACAATAAGTGATCCTTTCGGAGCACTTTCTTGCATATGAAACCTTTCTAAAACTTTTTCAATGTAGGTCTTTTGAGATAGTCCCAGAGTCTTTCGAGGTCTATCTCTGTGAATTTCTATTCCAATGACAGAACAAGCTTCACCTATATCCTTCATTTTAAAGTTTTGAGATAGAAATTATTTTGTCTCATGTAACAACTCAAATCACTACATGCAAGTACTATATCATCTACATAGAGGATTAAGAAAATAAATTTTCCCTCAACCAATTTGACATAAATACATTGATCCACAAAATTCTCAATAAAACCATATAAAACAATTACGTTATGGAACTTGATATGCCATTGATAAGAGGTCTGTTTCAATCCATATATAGATTTCTTAAGCTTGCAAACTAGTTGAGAACCATATTCCTCATTAAATCCCTTAGGTTGTTTCATATATACCTCTTCTTCAAGATCCCCATTCAGAAATGCCGTTTTCACATCTATTTGATGTAGCTATAAATCAAAATGTGCTACTAATTCCATAATGATTCTAAAAGCATCTTTCTCATAAACTAGAGAAAAAGTTTCATGATAGTCAATACTCTCCTTTTGAGTAAAACCTTTAACTACAAGTCTAGCCTTATATCGTTCAATATTACCAGAGGAGTCTCGTTTCGTTTTATTATAGCCAACTAATGAGACCCCTTTTGGTAACTCAGCCCTATACTTGACTTTTAGCCATTGATTCCAACTCTTCCTTCATGACATTGTATCATAAGTTGGAATTTTGTCCATTCATAGCTTGTGAAAACAAATTAGAATCATCCTTAAGTCTAATGTCAAAATTAGACTCTTGTACGCATACAACATAATCTTTAGAAATTGCTAGTCTTTTAAGCCTTGAAGATCTCTTGAGTTCAAAAGATTCATCTAAGTTTTGAACAACAGGTTCTTCATGAGTTTGTCTTTCATGGGGTGCCTCTATATGAATTGGTTGTTCTTCTATAGTGTCTGAAGGATTTTGAAGAACAATCAACTCATTTTCTTTCACTGATGAATTAATTTCCTTCTTTTTCTCGAATTGTATCATCATCATCATCACCACCACCCAGTCCGAAATCCCGCATTGAAGCAGGGTCTGGGGAGGTCCGATAGTACGCAGCCTTACCCCTACATAGTAGAGAGGCTGTTTCGGTAGACCCACATGCAAATGAGACAATATAAGAATGATGCAAGTTACAGAAACAAATCAGTAATAAATAAATAAATAAATAAATAAATAACTAATAATAATAATAATACAATACTAATAAGAATAATACTAATGAAAAACCAAAGCTAGTAAGAGAATAATAAATATAACAGGAATAATATCACCGGTAAAAATACCCGAAACTCAAAGGATAGGGAAAAGCAATGCAAATAATACTAAAAATACTAATCACTAATAAAAACAATAATACTAATAAAAATAATACTAATAATAAAAATAACACTACTAGTATAATACTAATAACAATAATAATAATGGAAAACTAAAGCTAGAAAGAGACTCAATACAGGGATAATAATAGTAAAATAATAACAATAATAATAATAATAATAAGCTTACTAAACTACTAAGAAGAAGAAAAATAAGGAAGAACACGAGAATGGTCCAATAACTTGAATAATAATAAGAAGAAGAAAGAAAAAAAAGAAGAGGGAAAAAAAGATAGAATTAAAGGTAAATATATAAACTCAAATAAAAGGTTAGAGATAGAGGAATAATATGACGATAGTAATAATAAAGAAAAAGTGAAAATATTAATTTTAAAGAAGATAAAGTTTGTAAAATTAAAAAATAATAATAACAAAATAAAATAAAATAAAATAAAATCAAAATACAAAGGATTGGGCAGTAGTAAATCAGAAGTCCAGGCACGAAATTCTATGGGAAGGGCTAGTAGGAAAATAATGCACGCAACTTGGAATCAACAGGGAAAAAAACCACGGTAGAAATAACTTAGTCACGCAGAAAGCCTCAACCACAAATTCTGCTCTAGAAGGCTTTAACTAAATGATGAAGAGGCAAGATAAAAGAAAAGGAGGAGCTACGGGAGAGTTCTGCATAAATATCCTCGAAAGCATCTACAGTGCAACCTACGGTATTCACGCGATACGGTAGGTTGCCTTTTTCGCAGCGCAGCGAATATGTCAGGTGATAGGATTGAATTACCTTATATTTTCTCATGTATTTCCACGTGATTTTAATCCTATTTCATGATAAAATGTTTGATTTGTGTTCTTTTTGGACTGACTATTAGGTTGAATATATTGATATATTTTTGAGTTCAAAAAGATAAAAATTTCTAAAACAAATTGGAGCAGCTAATTAGATTGTCTTTTCAATCTACAGGACAAGCACAAAACGCAGCTAAATGGACATAGGCACAACAAGCTACAAAAGAAAGACACAAATCAATTGGCTAAGGGCTGAATTAAAAGCATAGGAAGACAGCAGCAAATGACGTCGTTGGAGGCAGAAAAATCAAAAAAGCAATCACAAAATCAAATTGGATTAAGGAAACAGCTGGGAGACGACGCGTGGACGCTACAGATGAAGGAGTTGTAATTGGAAATTAATTGTCTAACGAGGGAATTAATGAAGCAGCGTCCAAATGAAGAAGTAGCGTCCAAATGAAGAAGCAAGCAACATAGAAAGTGGGTCAGCCCACAAATTAGCAACAAAGAATATTCAAAAGGAGGAGGGCCCACTTCATTAACCTAGGGATTTGAGAAATATAAAAGCAAAATAAAAGTGGACGGCAAGGGGAGGAAGGCATTAAAAAGAGATTACAATCAAGAAATCAAGGGTGGCAACTTCGAGGGCGTGAGTGAGGGTTTTGGAGAGAATTAAATATTCAACATTAAACATAGCAAAAGGGGTGGACGGCGGCAGCTGGAGAGGAATCCAAAAGTCAGAGACCAACGTTGCACCTGGAGAACAGAAGAAGATAGTGAGGATGACAGTGATTTAGATTTAAGTGAGATTTAATTTTTATTTTAATTGTTAATTTCAGTTTTAATTGATAGAGACTAGTATTATTTGTAGCTAGTTTTTAATCTAGTCAGGGTACTTTACGTTTGATGCATGTAATTCGTGAGACTCTCGTGGTTTAATTATTTTCGTGAATTTCTTATGTTTATTTAATCTCTGTGTTTGATCGATTAATTATTGTTGAGTTTGTTGATTAATGTGG
>JAOQMR010000002.1:13223264-13257774 GCA_027563865.1 Erythroxylum pelleterianum | reverse complement strand
ATAAATTATAGTTCCCATTCTGTTGTATGGCTCAAATTACAAAGACTACAAAAGGAAATCAGAAAAGCCTCCATTGCGTCTTTCAACACAATTCAAATTATCGGTATGGCTGTCCTTACTGCAAAATACGATCAATATAAGCTATGGTATTGGCTTGCAGCCATGAATTCGGGACAGATAGAAACTGTCTGTGATAAGCCTATCTATTTCCGAACATGATAACTATAGATTTCGAAGGTAATATATAAAATTTAATGATAGTACAATTATTTTCATATCATCAAAGTACAATTCTTTTCAATGTAAAATCATTAATTATACAACTTTACCCATTATACTTATATGTACGTATACCCTGATGAAGATCCCAGCTTACAAACTAAGGAGAATCTTACACGCTGGTTTTCATATTTGAAATTAGTGTAGTTTTAACAAAAAATGTTGTCTATTTTTGAAAAATTAAAAGGATATAGGTTATCTCTCATAAAACTCAAAACATATTTTAGAACCTGAATCCATTCCTTTCAAAAAATACATTATAAATAATATACACATAATATTTTTCAAATTGGAATGACCATCAAAATATATCAATAAAACAAAGTCATTTAACAGTCTCCTTTTCATTTTAAAAAACGTAATATTGGGTTGTACCAAGTGAAACTCACATATAAATTGAAGGTGACCGCAATCCTACCAATATAATATGTTTTTGAGTCGTGTACTCCACTGGTACAAAAATGTTTTGATACATGTTATAATTTTTGTTTTGATATATGTTATACTTTACAATGGTTTTTGTAAGAATATTTTATGATAATATACATTTAATATTTTTTTTATATATGTTATACTTTACAATGGTTTTTGTAAGAATATTTTATGATAATATACATTTAATATTTTTTATACTACATATATTTTAAGCATTTTATATGAAATTGAAGTCATATATCCTTTTATAATAATTTTAATATCTATTTGTGTTATTTTATAATTTGTATATAATGTAATCGAGCATGTTCTGCAAATTTAAAGAATAACTTGTGAGCTTGATCGTATGTCATACATATAAATGTAAAATAAAATATAAATAGGATAATAAAATAATTAAAATATAGAAGAAGGATAATATAAACTGGTCTCCATGTGTTATAATTAAAGTACAAAAGTAGATTTGTCTTGTTTAAATAATATGAAACCTTACTAAAAGATAACTTGTAAATTATATCTGTACTCTTTCAATTTCACCTTTTCTATTTCGATTCTCTGATTAATAAATATTCTAATTCAATCTTTGAATTATTAGATATTACAAAGCATTTACAAAATTCAAGTTAGATATCTACATGTAAGTGACATGCATGTTATCATGGGGACTTTTTAAAGTACAACAAAATTGGAGTAAATTTATCAAAGTCTTTGTGTAATATTCGAATTTAAGTCTCAAAGTTTAACTCAATATGTTTTCATAATCATCGACCAACAAGTTTGTTAGCTTTTGAACGTCTCATGCCACTTGTGTTTAAGTGTTTCACTCACATTCTCAATATACAAGTATTTTGCACAACTTAATCAAATGGACAAATAAGAGAGATAAGTTAAAAATCAACCTTTTAATGATATATTCACAGTAATTAATACAAAAAGGCTTAAGTGACTTCCTTCTTGAAACACTTTACAATAATACCACTCAAAGAACTCTCTACTCGAAACTCTCACTAGCAACTTTTCTACAAAACTCTCCTTTCTTACAAATGATTAAATGTACATTAAGTTCCTCAAATAAAGTACAATTGATGCTTTGATATAAGTTTATAAGAACTTAAAGATCAAGTAAGCTAAAACTATCCATTTTCTCCACTAACCCACCAAATTAGTGAGGAGTTGTCACTTCTTCCCCTAACTCCATCAAGTTAACGGAGAGTTATCTACTTAGGCCACTAACTCATCTTTTTTCATATAGAATAATTGTTTGGAAGATATTAATCCATTGCTATGCCATCTGACCCACTTTCCTACCATTTAAAGAAGTGCTCTCACTTTGTTAGGTAGTGCTCCTAATTTCTTTGGTCATTTCTCTCATGTTCTTGCAATGTATCATCACATCATTGCATCTTGAAGCCAGATGCCTTGATAAGTCTTCAATCTAGCCATCCTAAGCCATCTTTGTGCATGGTTTATCCAAGCACATCAATGGTGTAATCTTATTGTTATATGACCTAAGTTAGCATCAACATAAGTCATCATATAACAAATCTTGCATGTTTATGTACCTTTTGATCTCCTCGTCGAAGTTAAGTACCTTCGTGCACCGTTATACTCAGCACAACTTAGTTGTGCCATCATTTCCAGTTTCACATTCAAATCTCATCTTTAATTGAAGATTACTGTTAATGTACACCATTGCATGCTATGCTCTCCTACTCTTGAACTTTCATCGATAATGTCTATTATAGCTTGCCTACTTTTGGGACTATGCCTCCATTTCATCGTCAACATGTCACCTCTATGTCAAACTAAGTGTCAAGCATTAGCCAAGGATCACCAATACTTGCATGAGTTTGTAACATAAATTTAAAGGTAATAAACTACTCTCACTAGAAAAACTCAACACACTTAACAAAATAATCTATAAGTACTCCTCCATGAGCGATTCCTTAGAATACTCTGTAGTCAAAGTTTGAATATAAGAGTTAGTCTTCATATTCATAAGCACATCATCTATGTACTATTTTTCCTCTTCATCAAGTTTTTATTCTTGTGTTTAAATGTTCATTTGCATGGTCCACTATGCCTAACATAACATCATTTATGAGATAGAATTCTTATTGGCCCCTAAATTTTTTTATTTATTTAATTAAGCATGATTAGAATAATTTTGGGGTCTTGATAGATTAATGTATGTTGGAGCAAATTAACATGTTAATGTTAATGGGATTTTGTAACATTGGTGAATTGAATTAAAGTTAAAGTGATAAGTTGCATAAGGGAGCATTATAGGAAGATCACTTAAGCATTTAAGTTGCAAGGCTAATAAGTAAGGGTAAGTTGGACATTTTAGCATCACTAAGGGTTTAAAGGCAAGAGAAATGGGTGTCTTACAATTAGAAGAGAGCCAAAAACGAAAATTAAAAAGAGATAAGAGGGAGAGTATCGTATAAGGAGAAGAGAGGGGGAGGGGGAAGGAGAAAAAGCTAGGGTTCTTCATTTCTTGGTGTTCAAGGGGATTTTTGAAGTTGATTCAAGAAGAAAAAAGAGAGAGGAAGGTTAAAGCTTCCATTTGAGCCAAGAAATCCTTTGGTAGGGTGAAGATTCAAGGTAAGTGATTTTTAATGTTTTTTATTTTTGGAAGGGTTTTGGTTCAAAGAGCTTAGGAAATGTATGGGTATAAGTACTCTAGGATCAATTTCATGCATTTGGGTCTTTGGGTTGTCCAATTTGGATTCCTATTGATTTGGGTTTTTGCGTAAATGTTGAAGAAAATCAAGAGAGGCAAGAGGAGCAAGAGTAGAGGCAATTTGAGCAAGGTTTTTCAAGCAAGGAAACTAAGGTGGGTGACATTTTTATACTTGAGTTAATAAGCTATAAATGTTCTTCAAATAAATGAAATTAATGATTTTTCCAACTACCTCATAAATGAGCATTTATTTTTCTTTAAATGATTGAGAATTTGCCATATGTTGTTGTGTGAATTTTGGGAATGAATTGTAATTGCTTTGCAATTATTGTATTTTTTGCTTTTGGATTGAGTTGAAAAATGACTTTTATGATTGGTATGGGATTTTGGTTGTTAAATTGTGAAATATGTCATATTCATGAAAAACAAGTTTTCAACAATTTGCCATTTGGGCAAAATATTTTCAGATCATGAATTACATGTTATGTGGGTTTAGTGTAGTCCATCCAAGAATTGTCACGTGCACGTTGACCAAGTCAAGGCTTCTCCCACCTGCCCGCTAGTGGCACGGAGCTCCTTTATGGACTTCCTCAAGTTTACGACTACACAAGGCCATTATATGGAATTGTGTAGTTCGTCATGTTTATAAACTTGCCCAAACCATTTGTGATGTGCTTATGTGTTTACATGTATTGACAAGTTTGAGGAATACTTAACTTATGTGAATTGTGAATGGGTTTTGGCAAAGTTGAGAAATATATGTTTTATGGATTTTTGTAAGAAATTGCTATAATTAAGAAAGTTTTCAATTGTTTTTGCTTATTTCTGATAATAAAAGTGTTACTCACGAGCATGAAGCTCACCCCAACGCCTTCTCATCCACAAGCGATGAGCAAGATGTCGAGCGATCGAGTTGAGCGTCGAGGCATTACTCCAACTTGCATTTTTGTTCTTTTGATCTTTGGAAGTTGAAATTTGTAAAACAATGCTTTAGTTGCATTTTGAGACATTATTGTTTTTAAAAAATTTGTATTTTGGATTATGTTGTAAAGTGACTCAAAATGCCCACTAAAATGTTGTAAACTCTTATTTTGATGCAAATGAAATATATGCATTATGATTGTTTATGGCTTTTCAAATCTTTACATTGCTATTTTCAATTTTCACATGGGTAGGAATCATGTTCTGAATGCAAGGAAAATTCTGGAAGTATATAGGTAGAATTGATAAAAATTGTCTTAATGAAGTTGTAGATGGTCTTTTTAGCTTTCCAATGATATAAAGTTTGTAAATTTTGGATATCGGAATGGAAAGATATGAGTGTTACAAGTTATGATGTTGCATAGGATTCTTGTATGGGACAGCTATGATGAATGATAGAAAATTTTGGTTTTGATGAACCAAATGAGTTGGGAATTGAGAATTTTGTGAGATAAATTTGGAGTTTTAGTTGTTATGAAGTGATTTGGCACTAGAAGAGTTGATTTTGGGGAGATATTGAGTGAAAATGAAGTTAGATTGGTTGTAGGAAGCATTGGAGGGGCTTTGGAGGGGTTTGGGAAACCCCTATGTCCGTTAGATAGACATTAGGTCCGTTTAATGGACCTTCTCGGGTGTAAAAACACCCCCAGGCTAGTCTATGTCCGTTAAACAGACCTTCTCGGGCCAAATGGGCTCTTAAACCCGATAGATGTTCATTAAACGGACATTCACAGGAAAGCTTAAGGAAATGGCTATTTTTGACACTTTTAGAGACAGAATATCATTTTGTGGTCTTCATGACAGTTTTAGTTCTTGAAGTCTTCTTTCAAATGGTACAAAAACGAACTCAATCCAACCTTTGTGTTGAAATTTATGGCAATCGCGCCAGGATAGGTACAAATTGAATTGAGGACTTAAACATGTTGGATTCTTTTGATCATAACTTCCTCATCCGACCTCCAAATGAGGTGATTCTTAAAGCAATGGATTCCTAAGACATGTATCTATCTCTCCATAAAAATTGGTATCTTTTAGAGTTGATTTGAAAAGGTTTTATGGAAAGAAAATGAGGGATCGGTTGGGAGAGCATTGATTGAAGTATGTGCACGCTTTGGATTTTTAAATATATCTTGAGCTTTAGAGCTCCAATTGAATTGATTCTTATTTCAAATCAAACTAGAGACTTAGAGCTGCAATTCCTTTGAAGAAGTCAAGTTGTGTTTTTGATATTTGCCTGGTGTGGGCACACCACTTTTGTGAAGGATGGCTAATGACCCTTCAGGAAAATAAGCTCAAGGTTTATGACTTCAGATGTTGGGCTTCGAAAGCGTGGTCTAACAATTCTCCCATGGATTCCTTACCTCTTTTTCATTGATCCTTCACGACCATTGATTTGCTCCTTACACATCTTCCATTTTAAGCATTCACAAGAAAAATATGATCCTTCACAATTGAAACAAGAAATATCTCATTTTTATTGTTTCTTTGATTTATGATAAAAGTTTCACATACCTCCTCCTTGCCTTTTTGTAATCCATTTCATGTTTGATCATTCTTCTAACTTGATAAGTAGTGATTCAGTCATAATGTATTTTGCTTATTTATCCAAGTATATTTATTAATTTTGGTACTTAAGTTGTTTATATTTTGTTTCTAGGTCTAACTTACTCGCTTAGAGTAAAAAGGAATAAATTCAAACAAGTTTGAAGGAATTTTTTTGTATGAATTTAGAGTTATTTTTATTGAGTTATGGAGTACAGGTTGGTGCATATGATCATGCGGGAGAGTTTATAGGCTTGTTGAATATTTCATATGAAAAACGCATGTGTAGGTTGGGAACATGCCTATGTTAAGTAGCAAGGAGGCCATGTTAACGGTACATGGTTATGTTTGTGAATATATTAGTTATAAAAATTATCACACGTCTATTTGACAAATGGGACCATCAACACGCCCTATATTGATGCTCGTGTATCTCATTGTATTCAAATTTCAATGTTAAAAAGATAAGATTAAGTAAAAAAAAGGAAGGAGGAAGAATAAAATACGAGGGAAGAAACCCTAGAACAGTGAAAAAGGATAAGAAACCCCTTTGAAGGCAGATTTTCATCAATCATTAGTGAAGTTTTTGAGATTCTAAGGATTTTAATCATTTTTTCTTGGATTTCCAGTTTTCTCTTTAGTTTTGATGTTTTATTTTTTGTTATCATGAGCTAAATACCTTTTAGTATCTAAATTAGATGAACTCCAGAATAGATCTTATAATGACTTTATTTTGATTTAATTTATCCTTTAAATTTATTAATATTCAGTTATGTATTCATTTTTGTTATCGAATTAATATTGTCGACATATTATTTCATATGTGATTTTATGCAGTTAAGATTGAGAAATGTAATATATGAATAGATTTAGCATAATTGAAAGAAGTTACATGCAAACCAAGAGATAGGTCGAAATAGATCTTCCAGATTATGATCAAACCTAATAGTAAATTCATTGATCAATTAATATAATATTAAGGGTTTTAATTAGAAGGAAATTTTAATTAATCAAATTAGAATGATGTGTTAATAGTATTGAGAAATATCTTAGTATAATTTAAGAATCTTCACGATCTATTGAACTTTAGAATGTATTGAACAATGAAATCATGATTGGATGAGAAGTCCTATAAGGGATTCAAAGTCCAAGCACCATTGTTTTATGGGTTGATTTCTCACTCTTTTACTATTTTAGTTCCTTTTATTATGTTTATTTTATTTTATTTTAAATCTAAATTATTGTCATCACCTTAATTATTAGTTAAATAATAGGAAATGAGTCATTAGTACCGGTACTTATAGTCTCTGTGGAATCAACACTTGGTATTAATAGCCTTACATTATAGAACAATAGTTGCCCTTACCTTGGATAGTCTATAGATTGAAGGAATTGAGTTAAATACATTGAATATGAAAGTTTACCAAGTTTTTGGCACCATTTTCGGGGAGTAACATATTTATAAATTTCGATTGCTATTAATCTAACAATTTATTTTCTTTGCATTTACTCCATTCCTTTCGATATTTTAGTTTTGATCATTAATATTTATATCTCTTATTGATTTTTTAAGAGCTAAATTTGTTTATGATATGAAGCAATCCGTTGAAATTAGTCAAGGGAGACCCCAAAGCTGAAAAGAAATCTCTTCAAAATCCCATAACAAGAGTTAGATAGATGGAAGAAAAGTGAGAACAAGAATTTGAGAACACACAACTCGAAAATATGGGGGAACAACAAAGAACTATGTTTGAGTATGCGAGGCCATCGCTAAATGGAACTAAGTCTAGTATTATTAGACTAACTGTTACGGTTAATGTTATGGATATCGTACCAATTTTGGTATTGAATTACGAATACCAGTTAATACGAGGTATCTTTTTGAGTAATTTTTAAAATTATAAAATAGTATCTGAATTTTTTAAATTTACAAAATATTCCCTCAACATATTGTGTTATATAATTTTTCATTAATCATCACATAATTCATTGTATTCCCCATTAAAAGTTATAGAAGTAGAACTACTTTAGTAACTTTTTTATCATAAAAACATTTATATAGTTAAAGTACAAAATTTTAGTAATCTTTAATTAATTTAAATTGTAATTTGTGAAAAGATAAGTCTAATTATGAACAACTTAATTTTCACCCACTTGTTATAACTATTTGTACAAAATAAATACTAATCTTAATGATAAAATGCTATAATCATCACTTAAAGAAAATTTTAAAGTAGATTTATGTTATTAATATAAACAAACATATACTAAATATAAGAATCTAATCATACAAAAAAATGTTCATTAATAAAAAATAGTAATTGTAATTAAATTGAAAGCAATATAGGGTCCTTTAATCACCATAAAAAAAGAAATTGATTCAATTTTTCATTATAGTAATTCTTCATTTTGACAATAAAGATAATATTTTCATAATTATAATTATAGTTTTACAAAAAAAATGACTTTGTCATATTAATTATATTTTGTAACAAATTAATTAATAATGAGAATCCTAATTTGTATCAAATTTTATAATAATTTTCAATAGTTTAAAGTTTAAACTTTACAACATGAAATTTATTTTCAATTTTTACAATTTTTTTAAATATAAAAGTTAATTAACGATAAAAAGAGATCCATCAAGCATGAAGCCAATCTATACAATTAGCTTAAAACACTAATTTCAGGCTATAGTGTCGTATACCATATTTAAGACCTTAAAAACTCTTAGCATATGAAAATGACTCGTTGCTTAAGCCATTATTATTTTTTTGTCCACCCGTTAAGCTACATAACTACTCTATATGTCTCTGTGGTCTGTTACTCTGTGATGCTCCATTCTTCATTTTCTGCAACTCATTGACACTCCAACTTCTCTGAACCTATTGAGATTGTGCTCCAACTACAAGAATATACGGAGTTTACAAACCACTCTAACTTCTTTGATTTTACTAAGGCTGCCCTCATCTTTGTTTGCTTTGTTTATGACAAGCAGTGATGCTATAATGGAGGTGGAGTAATGACAACAACAAAAAGGCAGCTTGGTGGAGAAGTAGCAGCGATGGACAGCAACAAGGAAGACATTGGTGACTGGATAGCTAGAGAGAGTGAGAGCTAAGAGGATTTGAGAGAGGCAGCATAAATGGGGGAAGGGAAGAGTGAGGAAGGAGGCCATCAATGGCAAGGTTAAGAAACTTTTTAATTTTTCAATTTAGTCCTACATTTTAAAAAGTTTCATATTACACTTCATAGTGCCAGCTCACATCATATGATTTGAGAGGTTGAGGCCCGAGCCTTATAGTGAGAGCTAAAGCATTGATTTGATGGTGCTAAACTATATTAGACTTTCCAAGTAGCTCGAGAGTTGAATATTATTGGTGGATGGAATTACGTCTTCACGATTGAGGAGCCCATAGACATAGAGTTAACCTTGGAGTTCCTCATCACCTTCAAAATAGAGAAGTAACATTACACCTGGGATTTCGACAATATAATACAATTTTTAGTGCACAAAGATATGCAAAGTATGAGCTACATTAGGTTCTCACTGTGCATGGGCCTATAATTAGAGGAGTACGTCACTACTGAGGAGTAACCTGCATTATCGGCACACTTCCTAGTAAGATTTATAGAGAAGACAATGTGACAAAACATTAAACATGAGTGGTCGTATGATCCACTGAGGTCCAAAGTGATGTAGCTGGTATCCCTTATGATCATATATGTACATACGCTAATTAGCCTTACAATTAGTAGGAAAGAAGACAACACTGGAGTGGTGGGGAAGACATACATATTCTATCTTTTCAACATAGTAGAGAAGGTCCCTATCTACCTTCGATATGCTTTGGCATGGTTCTTTAAGCATCAAATCTATGACCTTAGAGTGGGGACCATTTGTATAAGACTATATGTAATAAGATTAATCCGAGTTATGAGACTACCAGAGTGGATACATGGGATGACACCGACATAGTAGATAGTACCTATCACTTTCAAGACACTAAAAGTGATAGGGATAGTGTCGCGGATTTAGCAGTGGGGGACCCTGCAAGGATGCAAGTTTTTCTTTGGTTGGTAGAAAAACACCGCCTTCTCACGAAGAGGGAGTTAGCTCGTCAGCATGTAACCAGGACACTCATTGCACACGATGTGACGAGGGGGAGGAGATACTACTTTATGTTTTTAGGGATTGTAGATGGGCCAGATTTATATGGAATTAATTGGTGCCCATGGCGTACTAGTCTGAATTTTTCTGATTGCCATTTAATGCCTGGCTTCAGGTGAATCTGCATAACTTGTGGGAATTTCTACGGTTTGATGATTGGGGCCATTTGTTTCGGGGGTGACGATATGGAGGTTATAGAAGTGTAGAAACCTACATTTATTTCAGCATCAGGAAGCGCTCCAAGTAGTCAAAGTCCAAGATATCCTTACTTGGCTATTTGAAATTCGTTTCATACAGCAGATCTATTCCAATAACCCACATAGCTTGCAGCTAGACCGGAGCATGCCATGGTAGCCCCCCATGTGTGACTTCTTGAAATTAAATGTCAATGGAGCAGTTCACCCATCAACTGGATTATCCACTATAAGGGGATTGGTGCGAGATCACCAAGGTACTTGAATCATTGGTTTTGCCAGCAATTTTGGTAAAGGACCCATTCTGACCACATAGTTGATAGTTATTCTTTATAGATTGCGGTTTGCATAGAGTCAAGGTATCCGAAAATTTGGGGTCAAGTCGGATTGCGACGAGGCCATCACACAAATTATACAAGAAGGACAGGGGCTCAATAACGAAAATATTTTAAACAAAATCTAGGCGTTTTGTCACCACGATTGGAGCGTATATTTCTATTTGGTGACTAGGGAGGCTAATCATTGTACAGATTTTCTTGCAAAGCACACTTGATGTTGTCTTCATGGATCTTACACTCTGCCATTTCCACTGCTTGGCTTTGGAGATCTATTGCAAGAAAACAGTCGCTCTTAACCTCGTGAGGCGTAGTTAGGAGGTTTTTTTGCCTACTTTTGTTTTAAAAAAACGATAGGGATAGTTTAAAGGAGATCACATTATTAAGGGCCAGTCTATGTCGTAGTGGAAGATTAGGAGCCTACAGCTACAAATGGAGCAGAAGAGGACCTTAATACACGAGAGTAGCAGCCCAGGTAAGATCTTCTATAGTAACCCTCAACAACACTCAAGCGAGCACTCAAACATTAGGATGACTCGTTAGATAGTACAGGTACTCCTAGAAGGTCTTCTACACCTCCACATTAGGACCAACTGAAGATGCCAATATGAGAGACATGCAGGGCGGATTCTAGGGGTGAAACATATCAACAGAGAGGGACAACATGATCTGGTAATGCGTATATCACAGTTAGAGTTATATGATTATTAGGATATAGAAGGTGTTAGTATGAATCACAAGACGCCTAAGAGTTACGATACCACCTCCATTATCTTGAAGCATTTTTAGCTATTATGAGTTATTGAATTATGTTATAATATAAAAGGATGAACTCAATTATGTTATAATATAAAAGGATGAATAACATAATTAGATGGATTTTTACTTACTACATTATGAACGAATGCTTTAGCTATTGATTTGGATGAAAATGCTTAGTTTTTTTACACATGAGCCTGAATTATGAGGTTTTGAGCCTGAAAACACTTAGTATCATTATATTGTGCTCTATTTTCCTTTGTTATGTAAATATCATACATAATCAGGTGATTCTAGGACTTGCTTTTGTTATGCATGTTGAGATCACATCTTTAAATTAGAGGCATTAAGATGAAAAAGGCACCTAGATTATACTTTTAATGAGTCCTTTCTTTAATTTTACCTTACCTTATTTTTATCCCTTAGGTATAACCAATTTTAAGCCTTGACCTTTTTTTAGATTGTGTTAACCATGTGATAAGCTAATTATCATTTTTTTATTAACCTGATTTTTTTCATCTTAAAGGAGTGTATTTACTCGATTATATAAGAGTTTAATCAAATAAAGAAAAATTAAAAATGAGGAAAGGTGTTAGCTCATATATTGAGGTTATATTTTCTTATTTATTAGTTATCAATATGTCTTATATTCTCTTTGTAAGCATGAAACAAAAGAAGACAAAAAGTGCTTTAGAGTATTGAAATTATGAAAAGGAGAAATAGATGATACTTGATGTGTTATACACCTTATTTACATTCTATAAGGAGATTTCAATTGGTTGAATCAAATTTTTGTATAATTATATTTATACAATGTCCTTCATACTTTCTAAAAAAAATTTCTTCATGTTGATGAACCCACAATCTATCTTTTACCATACCTTACCTAAACCTTATATAAAGATCTTTTGATTTTATGCCTCTAGTTTATTTTATAGTTGTGGAGATGTGATATATTCATAAGCGTATGGCTAAAATTCATTTTATGTAATGATTTGAGACGTTTATTAATTTCACCCTAAACACTGCGAGTGAATAAATTAATTCTTTTGTGTGAGGGTGTTAAATCCTATGATACTTGATTTCAGAAGGACTATCAAAAATATCATTTGTGATGTTGGCTTGTGAAAATTTGTTCTATAATTGTATTTTAATTTGATTGTTGAAGCATAAAATTTGAAGTGTGAACAAATAGGTTAAGATGAAGAAGAGGGGGATATTAAGAAGAGATAATGAATTAGAACTATTTGCTTAAAGACAAACAATTTCTTAAGTGTGGGAAAGTTGATAAGTAGTGATTTAATCATATTTTTAGTCTTATATTTAATGTATTTTTTCTTTTTTATCCAAGTATTCTGATTGATTTTGATCCTTATATTGTTTATATTTTATTTCAAAGTTGTTGGACTAATGGTGGTTAACAAATAAAATCCCTTTATATTTTGATAATAATAAAATGAATAGAATTGGTTAAGAAATTATTTCAGGCATTTTGGACTACTTTGTATTAAATGATTAATGCAAATCAGGATAATAATAATCTCCAACGATCAAGAGATAGACAATGACAAAGATCAAAAGATAGACAAAGATTTCAAATTAGCATCTTAACAAAACGAAGATCGAAGCTTATCTGGAATTATCCGTTGGAGCAAGCACTAGTCAACTATTATGTCACAAGTCGACTGAAAATTATCCTTATGGTAAGTGGTGGTTTAAATAAGTCGACCAAAATATTGCAAGTCGACTAAAAACAATAGACCTGCAAGTTGGATAGCTGAGTTAGTCGACTATCATCACACTAGTCGACTGGTCGAAGGGCGGAGGTGAAAATCTTATGAAAAATGCAAGTACTAGTCGACTAGCACATCTCGACTAGTCGACTATCAGTGTAGCTGAACATAATCTGACGAAGTCAATTGATGTCAAATGGATTAAAAGTCATTCTACAACGTCTATGAGTATCAACAACGGCTAGAAGAAGATCTACAACGACTATAATCCTCTGGAGCCTGCAGATAAAAGGAGCAACATCAAAGAATCGATTAGTGCAATATATAAAAAAGCAAACTGATCATCATTCATCATTTTTATTGCTCTCAATTGCTCTAAGCTTGTTCTTAAATGTTATTCAGTAGCACTGAGCTTTATTATTTTCAATTTCAATCATTGTTATTGTGAGTTGAGTGATTAGAGGAAAATCACTGGTGTGGTAGGATTTGTGCCGGAAAAACAAATCGGATTGTGAGATGTAGCTTGAGCCAGAAATCAAATGTGTTGTAAAAGTTCACACTGAACTAAAAAGTGTGCAGTAAAGTGGTTTGCCAAATCCTAAGTTGGAGCTTAGGTAGAGGACGTAGGTCTTAGCACCGAACCTCTATAAAACAGTGTTTTCTTTTCTTCCCTACTCTTTTCATTTAATTTATTTAATTGTTCGTGTGTATTAACTCTTTGTTTTTTGTAGAAATTTGCAAACAAGTTTAATTGATCTATTCAACCCCCTTCTAGATCGCTTTCAATTGGTATCAGAGCAGAAAATTCCAGGGATGGCCCTTAGTTTGTCACACAACAACCTGGCAGAAAAAGGTAACACTAATAATCATCCTCCTTTGTTTAGTGGTTCTAACTATTCTTCTTCGAAAAATCCTATGAAATTCCATATCATAAGTGAGGGAGTAGAGCACTGGAAGATCATCATCTTCGGTCCATACGTACCATTGAATGAAAATGGTGAGGTAAAGACGGAGCTGGAGTATGATGACAATGATTGGAAGCAAGCTTACATCAACGCAAAAGCTATGAAGTTGATCTATTGCGCTCTTACTGTTGAGGAGAGAAATCTAGTGAACTCATGCACAAGTGCTCAAGAGATGTGGGAGAGACTTCGCATCGTTCACGAAGGAACCAACCAAGTTCGAGAAACAAAGATCAACATGCTACTCCATATTACGAAATATTTGTCATGAAGGAAGGTGAGTCGATTTCCACTATGCTTGATCGTTTTGCAGAAATTATTAATGGTTTAGGCAACCTTGGAAAGCACATGACGGATAGCGAGAAGGTGAAAAAGATTATACGCTCACTGCCAAAAGAATGGGATTCACAAGCCACTGCTATTATAGAGTCTAAAGATCTCAATCGATTGGACTTAGATGCCTTAGTGGGATCACTAATTAACTATGAGATCATTCTCAAATCAAGAGGAGGTAGAGGTAAGTCACAAAAGTCAATTGCTTTAAAAGATAATGTGTCTTCTGTTGATGAAAGTGATGAAGAATTAGATGAGGAAGAACAAGATGAAAAGCTAGCAATGTATGCCAGAAACTTGAGAAAGTTCAAAGGACTACTTAAAAATAGGAAGAGAGAATTACGTGGTTGAAGAGATGAAGAAAGAAAGAAATACACCATGGAAAGAAGGACCAGAAGCTATGAAGAAAAGAAGAGCAATGAAGAATGTTGGAAGTGTGGAAAAAGAGGTCATCATGCTAGAGAATGCAAAAGCTCATCCTTTACTTCAAATATCCAGAAAAATGACAAGTATGATAAAGGGAAAAAGAAAGCTAGTCTTGTAGCCACTTGGAGTGATGATGAGGAAGCTTATCAAAGCAATGATGAAAACAACTTGGCTCTTATGGTAAATAGCTCCTTGACAAGTAATGATGAGGATGAGGTACAAGCAAGGAATGAAAATCCACCAAGCACTTGGTACATTGATAGTGGATATTCAAGGCACATGAGTGGAGACAAGAACCTATTTGCAGAAATCAAACCAAGGAACCAAGGATATGTGACATTTGGAGACAACAACAAAGGTAAAGTCATTGGTGTTGGTAAAGTGGGTAAGGAACCTTTGCCTACCATTGACAATGTTTTACTTGTTGATGGATTGAAACATAATCTGCTAAGTGTTTCTAAATTATGTGATATGAATTTTAATGTATCATTTGAATCATCTCATTGTGTGGTTAAGAAAGATGAAAATATTGCATTCATTGGTTTGAGGCATGGAAATACTTATATTGTTGATTTACATGATGATAGTTCTTTTAATGAAAAGTGTTTAGTGACATTAAAAGAAAATGCATTTTTATGGCATAGAAAATTAGGACATGCACCATTGCCTTTAATTTCTAAACTTTCTAAAATGATATTGTGAGGGTTTGCCTAAGATAAAATTTGTTAAAGATCATTTGTGTGAATCTTGTTTGAAAGCTAAACATGTTAGAGAATCTTTCAAACCAAAGAAAGAAATTTGTAAAATTAGAATTCTTGAACTTGTTCATATGGATTTAATTGGACCATCTAGGCATGCTAGTCTAAGTGGTAAATTGTATGTACTGGTAATTGTGGATGACTTTTCCAGATTTACTTGGGTAAGATTTCTTGCAAATAAAAGTGATGCCTTTAACAAGTTTACTAAGTGGTGTAGGTTGGTACAAAATGAAAAGAATTAGACTATTGTTGCAATAAGAACCGACCACGGAGGAGAGTTTGATTGTGAACCGTTCGAAAGGCTATGTGACAAATATGGAATGGAGCACAATTTCTCAACACCAAGAACACCACAACAAAACGGTGTAGTAGAAAGGAAGAATCGCTCACTTGAAGAAATGAGTAGAACAATGCTAAATGAATACAATCTTCCTAAATCGTTTTGGGCGGAGGCAATCAATACCACGTGCTATGTCATAAACAGAGCACTTAAGAAGAGACAAAAACAAGACGCCATACGAGCTATGGAAAGGTAAGAAACCAAATATTTCTTATTTTCATCCTTTTCGTTGTAAAGTATTTATTCATAATAATGGAAAGAACAATCTAGGAAAATTTGACTCCAAATTTGATGTTGGTATATTTCTTGGTTATTCACTAACTAGTAAAGCATTTAGAGTCTATAATAATAGAACTAGGAGTGTTGAAGAAAATATACATGTTAAATTCGATGTTATGATTTCACCCCCGAGGAAGGTTTGTTTTGATGATAATGCAGGAAATTTAGGAAATGAAGTTGAAGAAAAAGAATCCAATGTTGATGAGGACAAGTTAGATGAACACGATCATGTTCCTAGCACTAAAACTTGGGCAAAGGCAAAGAATCATCCTATGGAGCAAGTTATTGGCAGCTTGAATGATGGTTTAAGAACTAGGAGGAATACATATGAATACATGAGCAATTCAGCTTTCATTTCACTAGTGGAACCCAAGAATATAAAAGAGGCTCTTGAAGATGAGAATTGGCTGTTGGCTATGCAAGAAAAACTAAATCAATTCAAGAGAAATAATGTATGAAATTTGGTAGCTCCACCAAAGGATAAAACCATCATTGGAGTCAAGTAGGTAAATAGGATAAAGTATGATGAGAATGGTGAAGCAGTAAAAAATAAGTCAAGGTTAGTATCAAGAAGAGGAACTTGACTATAATGAAACATTTGCACCAGTGGCTCGTTTGGAAGCAATCAGACTGTTATGTGCCTTTGCTTTGCATAAAAGGATCAAATTAAATCAAATGGACGTCAAAAGTGCGTTTCTAAATGGTTACATTCAAGAGGAAGTGTATGTCAAACAACCACCGAGTTTTGAAGATCATGAACATCCGGATTGTCTACAAGCTCAAGAAGGCACTTTATGGATTAAAGCAAGCACCAAGGGCATGGTATGAAAGGTTAAGTACTTTTTTAACTCAAAATGGTTATATTAGAGGTAAAGTTGATAATACTTTGTTTATAAAACATGTTAATAAAGATATGTTAGTTTGCCAAATATATGTTGATGATATTGTTTTTGGTGCTACTAATGATTCTTTGTGTAAAGAATTTAGTGATTTAATGCAAAGTGAGTTTGAAATGAGCATGATGGGAGAACTCAAGTTCTTTCTTGGATTGCAAATCAAACAATACAAAGATGGCATCTTCATTGATCAATCCAAATACACCAAAGAGCTTTTAAAGAAGTTCAACATGGAAGGATGCAAAGTAGCAGCTACACCAATGGCATCAAATCTGGTCTTGGAAAAATCTGAACATGAAGAGGATGTTAATCAAAAACTTTATAGAGGTATGATCGGCTCTCTTTTATATTTAACTGTTTCTAGACCAGATATTATGTTCGCTACATGTCTTTGTGCTAGATTTCAAGCTTGTCCCAAAATTTCTCATTTGAGTGCTTGTAAAAGAATTTTTAGATATTTGACCAAAACTATTAATCATGGTTTATGGTATCCTAGTTGTGATTCTTTTGACTTGTATGCATATAGTGATGCTGACTATGGTGGTTGTAGAGTTGATAGAAAAAGTACTAGTGGTATATGTCATTTCTTGGGATCACCTTTGATCTTGGGCTAGTAAAAAACAAGTTAGTGTAGCTATTTTCACTGCTGAATCTGAATATATAGCAGCTGAGAGTGCATGTGCCCAAGTTCTTTGGCTTAAACATCAATTGCTTGATTATGGTATTAAGGTTAAAAATATCCCTATTTATTGTGATAATACCAGTGCAATTTGTTTGAGTAAAAAACCAATTTTGCATAGTAGAACAAAACATATTGAAATTAGATATCATTTTATTCGTGATCATTGTTTGAAAGGTAACATTTATTTGAAACATGTATCTTCTAGTGATCAATTGGCTGATATTTTTACAAAACCCCTTAAAGAGGATGTTTTTGTTAACATTAAATTGAAACTTGGAATGTGTGATTTAAATTCTATTGGTTGATTGTATTTATTTGCATTACATCAAAATGGTCAAATTATTTGCAATACCATCGGAGAAAAACCATCACGATTTACATTTAGGCTATGAAGTGATTATTTTGAGTTGAAAAATTTTCCAGTCGACTAAGTGGAGCTTGAGACGACTGATGTTGAGGAATTAGTCGAGTTATTTTGACTTGCTCATCTGGGAATGAAATAATCATGCGATTAGTCGACTACTGATCTTCGACCAGTCGACTAGTTATATACATGGGTCTTTAAAAAAACACGCAAACTCTCCCATTATTTCGAAAGGTTATCGTCTTCTATCTTCAATATTTCTTCCTCTCACTCGACTAAACTTCTCCATTCTCTTAAAATCAACACTTCCATCTTCCCTAAAATTTTTGAAAACCCTCTATCTTCTCCTTTGAGATTTCTTCTTCCTAGTTGGCTAATCACTCAAAATTTCTTCAAAAACAACCTTCCCAACCTCAATCCATCTCCAAAAACACGAAACCCCCATATTATCTCCTCACTTCATCCCTTTCTTCCTTTCAAATCCCATTTTCGTACTCTCAAACCCTAACTTCCGAAACTCCTCTATTTTTTGAAATCTCTCTAAAATCTTCAAGTTCTTCACAATGGCTCCAAAAAAGGCTACGGGGAAAGGAAAGGAAGTTGATCCCGCACCTCAACGTCCAAGAGTTCATGGCTCATCCTCACGAGGCAGTATAGAGAGAGAAAACGAGGAGGTAGAATCACGGTTCATTTCGAAGGAGGCTCCGAATCTATATTATAAGGTATTAAAAACGGAAGTCCTTATTCCATCATTGAGATTTGATTGGGTTGAGTTGGATCATAGTGAATATACGGATTTATTTTCTGAAATCTCAAGCTTTGGATTGCGAAATTTTCTGGGTTTTTCGGATGAAATATATGAGGACTTGGTAAGAGAATTTTATGCCAATATTGTTGTTATTAGAAGCAATGTGGACAGTGGAGTACATTTGAAATATTGTATTCATGGAAAAGAGATTTTTATCTGTGCAGAAA
Organism: Erythroxylum pelleterianum; assembly: GCA_027563865.1. Lineage (NCBI taxonomy): Eukaryota > Viridiplantae > Streptophyta > Magnoliopsida > Malpighiales > Erythroxylaceae > Erythroxylum > Erythroxylum pelleterianum. Next base: position 13,238,644 of record JAOQMR010000002.1, on the reverse strand, counting down.
ATCTATCAATTTGGTTTCAATTGCCTAGGGGTGGAGTTAGGCCTAAAGCTTTATTCTTAGATTTCGATATTTTGAGACATGAGGGTGGAGATACTAATGAGGAAGCCGAAGAAAATTTTGGCTATACTGAAGAGAAGGGTGATGAGTTGCTTGTGAGACTATGTTTGGATCATTCACCACCTTATGAGGCAATGGATTTGCCACTGAATTATAGGTTGCTGCATTATGCGATTAATAGGGTCATTTATCCTAAGAAGGCAAGTAATAATCATATTATTTCCTTGGATAAAGAAATTTTGTGGCACTTGGAAGAAGCTAGAAAAATTAACTTTCCCAGTTTAATTATCCAGATGATGAGGAAAAAGGCGAATTTGTTAAGAGGAGAGCTGAAAGGAAAAACAACAAAACATAAGGGAATGTCATATGGAGCTTTAATAACCTACCTTGCTAAGTTGCAAAAATGCAATGTGAGCTCTTATGACCATTATCCTTATCCGTCAAGTTGGCGATTTACACCTTATAATTTACGGAGTATGAAGTTGGTCAAAACAGTGGAAAAAGGATGGGTGTATTCCGATCATGTGGAGAAGCTTGGTTTGACTTTGGATAGTGAACAACAAGTGTCGAGGAGGCAACGTTCCAAGAGAGCCGGTGATCATCCTAGCAGCTCAAGACCAAGCAGGGTGCGACGAAGTGAAGTTTCTCAAGACGGACTTCAGGACATTAGAGATCAATTGGAAGAGTTAAATGATTGTATTGTTGATCAACAAAGTATGCTTATCCGATTGGAGAAAAATGTTGATGATCAACAAAGTATGCTCATGGGCCTGGAGAAGAGCATTAAGAAAATTTTTGATAAATTAGGTTGTATACATGATGATGCTTCTTCTTCTTGATGGATGTTGCATTTGTTTTAAGACCAACATTTGTTTCTGTTCTTATTGTGACTTTCATTATGTGTTGGTTTGCTATTTGAGACTTTTGGATTTTTGTGATCGTTGGTTTTATGATTTGCTCCTTAATTACTATGTGTTATTGCAACTTTGTTTTGATTATGACAAAAAGGGGGAGTAAGCCAGTTCACGGTTTAAATTGTTTTGAAACGGTTAAATTGTTTTGAAATTGCTGGACATCTTTTAAATTTATTTTGTGCAATTTTCAAAAGTTCAATTTTGTAAATTGTTCCACTGTGGTAAATTGTTAACACTTTGATTGTAAAATTGTTTGTTGGCTTAACATTACGGATTATGGAATTGTGCAAAAAATATTGGATTCATTGGTTTATTGATTAAGGGGGAGACAAACTAACCAACTAGACAAGGCATAAAACCCTTGATCAATTTTTCTTTGTTTTCAATTTCTTAAACAATTTCTAAATGTTTTGTCATTATCAAAAAGGGGGAGATTGTTGGACCAATGGTGGTTGACAAATAAAATCCCTTTATGTTTTGATAATAATAAAATGTATAAAATTGGTTAAGAAATTATTTCAGGTATTTTAGACTACTATTCTATTAAAGGATTAATGCAAATCAGGATAATAATAATCTCCAACGATCAAGAGATAGACAATGACAATGATTAAAAGATAGACAAACGTGCAAAAGGTGATTATCGTGAAGATTATGGATAAAGATTTCAAATTAGCATCTTAACAAAAAGAAGATCGAAGCTTACCTGGAATTATCCGTTAAAGCAAGCACTAGCCGACTATTATGTCACAAGTCGACTGAAAATTATCCTTATGATAAGTGGTGGTTTAAATAAGTCGACCAAAATATTGCAAGTCGACTAAAAATAACAGACCTGTAAGTTGGATAGCTGAGTTAGTCGACTATCATCACACTAGTCGACTGGTCGAAGGGCGGAGGTGAAAATCTGATGAAAAATGCAAGTACTAGTCGACTAGCACAACTCGACTAATCGACTATCAGTGCAGCTGAACATAATCTGACGAAGTCAATTGATATCAAACGGATTAAAAATCATTCTACAACATCTATAGTATCAACAACGACTAGAAGAAGATCTACAACGACTATGATCCTCTAGAGCCTGCAGATAAAAGGCAGATAAAAGGAGCAACATCAAAGAATCGATTAATGCAATCTATAGAAAAGCAAACTGATCATCATTCATCATTTTTATTGCTCTTAATTGCTCTAAGTTTGTTCTTAAATCTTATTCAGCAGCACTGAGCTTTGTTATTTTCAATTTCAATCATTGTTATTGTGAGTTGAGTGATTAGAGGAAAATCACTGGTGTGGTAGGATTTGTGCTGGAAAAATAAATCGGATTGTGAGGTGTAGCTTGAGCCAGAAATCAAGTATGTTGTAAAAGTTTACACTGAACTAAAAAGTGTGCAATAAAGTGGTTTGCCAAATCCTAAGTGGGAGCTTAGGTAGAGGACGTAGGTCTTAGCACCGAACCTCTATAAAAATAGTGTTTGCTTTTCTTCCCTACTCTTTTAATTTAATTTATTTGATTGTTCGTGTGTATTAACTCTTTGTTTTTTGTAGAAATTTGCAAAAAAGTTTAATCGATCTATTCAACCCCCCTTCTAGATCGCTTTCAAAAGTCTAATTCTCTCACTTGGAGCAAAAAGGAATGAATTTGGACTAGTTTGGAGCAATGTAGAGTTGTTTTGATTGAGTAATGGTTGCAAGACAATGTATATATGGTTATGTAGTTAAGTTTGAAAATGTGTTGAATATTTCTTGTGGAACGTGCCCATGTTGGCTGTGAACAAACTTGTGTTGAATAGCAAGGAGGCCATATTGACTATATATGGTCATATATGTGTGTGTGTTAGCTTTGAAAATTGTCACGCATCCAGTTGGGAAACACAACCATCAACATGTCCTTGTTAATGCTTGTGTTTCTCACTCATTGTATCTGAATTTTAAAAAGGAAGGAGGAAGTAGAAAATACGAGGGAAGAAACCTTAAAACAATTTTAAAAAAAGGAGGAGAAACAACCAAAAAAATTGTTGTAAAGCTGATTTTTATCATTCTAGAGTAAAATTTGTAAAGATTTTAAGGATTCTAATCATGTTTTCCTAGATTTCGAGTTTTCTCTTTAGTTTTGGTGTTTTATTTTATATTATCATGAGCTAAATACCTTTTGATATCTACATTAGATGAACTCTTTATTTTGATTTAATTTATTTTTTAATTTTATTGAGATTCACTTTTATATTCATATTCATTATTGAATTAATATAGCCATCGTATTATTTTATGTGTGATTTCATACAGTTAAAATTGAGAAATTAAATGTATGAATAGATCTATCATAGTTTAAAGGAGTTACATGCATCATGGAGATATATCAATATAAATCTTTCGAATTAGGATCAAACCTAGTAGTAAAATTTATAAGTCGGTTAATACAATTCTAAAAGTTTTAATTAGAAAGTGATTTCAATTAATTAACTTAGAATTATGTGTTAATAATATTGAGAAAGATATTAGTATAATTAGGAATTTTCAAGGTCTACCTTTAATAAATTGATTAGCGAAATCAGATTGCATGAGAAGTCCTAAGGGGATTCGAAGTCCAAGTATCATTGTTTTATTGGTTGATTTTGCACTCTTTTGCTATCTTAGTTTCTTTGATTGTGTTGATTTATTTTATTTTAAATCTTAATTATCACCAACACCTTAATTTCAGTTAGATAATAGGAAAAGAGTTAGTACTAGAACTCATAGTCTTTGTAGGATTGACATTCATCTCTTTGAGCCCTACACTATGTAATAATAGGTCCACTTGCCTTAGATAGTCTATAGATTAAAAGAGTTAAGTTAAATACATTTTAAACGATAATCCACTATTGGCCTCTTTATTAGTTCGAATGAGTGGTGAAATTTAAAGATTCATTAAGGTATCTACAACCGTTATTACGCTAGGGAGATCCTTTTACGAAGTTTAACAACTTGTCCTCTAGTTTGCTATACACGTTCAACATCAAAGATATAAATTTTCTCACATATTCCTGCACTAATCAATCTTACTTTAATCCCTTTAAAACTTCCATTATGAGCCATGAAGTATTGTTGGGAGGAATTAGGCAATTATCTCTCTTTTTATTTTCTTGCAAATGTCAGTAGGAGGTTTACTTACAATAATATTATTAGAGGTCCTTGTCCTCTACTATAGCTTTGCATCATTCACTATATATATCATTGCGATTGATAACTTTTTCAAATCAGACACCTTTTTCACTTGATATCGTAGAAATTTTTTTAAACTTTTTGGCACTTTGATTTCCATAAAAAATTTAGAACTCTTGCACCTTCACTAAGGTGCTTTTAGATTGAACTTCTAATTTGTACTTAGACATAGCACGTGTAAACACTAACAAGTCATTGCTCAGCCCCTTATGAGCTTTCAATTATTTCTCAATTGCTCTTTTTGTCTTTTGAAAGTCATTCATCACAGTTTTAAAATGTTCCAAACAAGGAATCACACCCTCTTCTATTGAGGCTAGAGGACCAATGATTGCCTCTATTTGAGTAACTCTTTTTTTCAATATTGATTCTACTAACCATTGCTTCACCAATAGTGTAAGAACTCCTCACCAAGCTGTAATACCAGTTGTCCTCTTTAGAGCTTTAGTATTGTCATTAACCAACTAGCTCTAATACAAGTTATCCTCCTTGGAGCTTTAGTATTGTCATTAGCCAACTAACAATGATACCAGTAGTCACAAAGGCTTTTTCAAACACAATGAAACTAGAGTAAATTTGTTGAAGTCTTCATTTGATAATTAAGCTTTAAATCTCAAAGCTCAACTCAGTTTGCTTTCGTAATTGTTGACCAACAAGTTCATTAGCTTTTGAACATCTTACGCCCCTCGTGTTTAAGTATTTCACTCACACCAATATATAAATGTTTTGGACAACTCAATTAAATGGATAAATAAGAGAGATATAGTAAAAACTAACCTTTTATTAATCTATTCGCAATAATTAATACAAAAGAACTCAAGTAACTTCCTCCTCAAAGCACTTTATAATAATACAGCTCAAAGAACTCCCTAGTTGAAAGAACTTTCCTATAAGGTTCTCAACTCTCTTACGTATAATTAAATATACCCAAATTTCCCAAATGGAGTATAAAGGATACCTTTATAAATACTTACAAGAACTTATGGACCAAATAAAATAAAGCTACGCACTTTCTCTACTAACCACTAAGTTAGGAGGAGTTACCACTTCTTCCACTATTTTCACTTAGTGTGGAGTTATAGGCCACTAACTCCTTTTTTGTACATTGGATAAGTGTTTGGAAGATATGAATCCATCACCACATTATTTGACCCACTTTTCCACTACTTTAAAAAGTAGTTCCACTTTGTTAGGTATTGTTCTCATTTTTTTAGACCACTACTTACATGTTTTTGCCATGTATTGCCACATTATTGCATTCGATTTAGCCATTCCAACTCATCTTTGTGCATGGTCAATTTAAGTACATCTATGTTGCAATCTCATTGCTCTATGACCTAAGTTAACATCACTGCAAGTTCTCATCTAAGTTAAGTACCTTCATACACTCTCAAAATTAGCACGACTTAGTTGTTATATCATATTTTGACTTCACATCCGAATCTTATCTCTCATTGAGTATTACTGATGTGTATCATTGCATGCCAACGCTTATCTTCTCTTGAGCTATTGTCAATAATGTTCCTTTTGCCTTGCCTACTAGTAAGACTTTGCCGTTTTTTATCATTAACATGTCATTTTCATGTCAACCGAAGTGTCAAACATCGTGCAAGACTCGTCAATATTTGCACTATTCTGCAACGTGAACTTTAAATGTCTAACGCCTGCCCAACTTAAATGTTATGTAAACTTTTAGCTAAAAATAGAGATGGCAATAGGGCCTGGGTTGAACGGCCCGAGCCCAGCCCGATCGAGATCTGACAAGTAATAACAAAACGACGTTGTTTTGCCAAAAATGATGTCGTTTTAACATTTTAATTTTTAAAAGATAATTTGTGTCGAATTAAGTTGGGCTTAGACTTGGTCTGGTACAGGCTTGAACCTACTATTTCAGGCCTGACCCGACTCATTACCATCGTTAGTTAAATACAACATGTTTGAAATAGAGTTTTTAGTGAATTTAAGGGTTGAATTAAAAATTTTAGTAGTTAGATGATTTGATTAGAAAAAAGATTAACTTGGAAGACTTCCACATCTTCACTAGTTTACAAATATAATGCCAAGTCTTTATGGCCTTCGTCTAATTGGATAACTTTGACTATGATTAAAAGAAACACACAAAACACAGTTGAAGTAAAATTTTTCGTACTAGGACGCGTCTACGCAAATGGCCTTTTCCGGCCTTCCAAATACATGGAAAAATACTGGTAAATATATTTTTCTGTTATCTAGACATGGACGAAGTTGGACTAATCTCATAAGCGACATTTGAACTTACACTTATAAATTTGTGATAACCCACAGAGATTTGTTTAACTAATAAAACAGAAAGTCTATGTCAAGTAAAGTTATTGATTTTTCTAAAGAGCTCTTGAAAGGACAATATGGAATTAAGCAAGCTCTCTGTCATAGACACCCAGTATAACTTACCATTGACATGAATGTGCAATTGCAATCTAGAAGCGTTGATGTTTCAAAGTTTTTCCTTCCCGAGGACAAAAAAGGCTTGTACAAATTAGACCATTTGTTTTTCTAAAAATTACACTTTCCGGCTGGAGTAGGGTGGGGTGGAATCTCAAATCTGAACACTTCAAATTCAAGGAAAGAAAGGGTTGATGAGGTGGCGCTTTCCGATCAAGACCCCCGCTCGTGTGCCACCGTGTTTTTGTACACGTGTGCATGCGCTCAAAGGAAGTGCAGCGCTGACGAGTAATATATGGAGCCGATGAAAGGAAAAGCTCCCACGCACTATTAATACAGTTTAAATATTTAAAAGAAACAAACAAAGAAAAGTCTATATATATATTGGAACAGGAGGTTGATTTATATATAAGTAGGTGAGGGCAGTTCTCCATTTTTATCTGTTATGTGTGCTGGTGAAGACAGACTGAACATTGATCTCTCACATTAGCATTAGCTTTCTTCAGGCTTTGAACTGCAGTTAGTTAGTATAGTTGCTGGGGTTTTGTGGGAGATGGGAAGGCAACCGTGCTGTGACAAAGTAGGATTAAAGAAGGGGCCGTGGGCAGCTGAGGAAGATAAGAAACTTATCAACTTTATCCTCACCAATGGCCAATGCTGTTGGAGAGCTGTTCCTAAGCTTGCAGGTCTCTCTATCTAAAGCTTCTTACATATCTGTCTGTCACCGCATTATTAGTTTCTACAACCTGTTCCTTCCCCTGTTTTTCCTTCTCTTGTCATCATCTCATGATTATTCAACTAGAAAGAATCAGTTTGCTAATATGGACAAGAGAAGTGATTAATTTCTCATATCTCTGTAATTTAACATCATTGCAGGATTGTTAAGGTGTGGAAAGAGTTGCAGGCTGAGATGGACAAACTATTTGAGGCCAGATTTGAAGAGAGGCCTACTGTCGGAATATGAAGAAAAACTGGTGATTGATCTTCATGCCCAACTGGGTAACAGGTTGGTTTTATTTCTATTTCCTTGTATTTTCTGTTTAACCTTATTCCTTTACAGTCTTTAAATTATTTTGCCCAAATCGGAGTTAAGATGCTCTTTTAAAACAAACTTTTTTCAGTATTTTGTGATAATTCAATAATACCGGGCCTACGAGCATTTCACTAATGTAGTTGATGACAAATGTCAATCACAACCGTCTGGTCCTCCCACCATTAGTGGCTCCAATGATTTCTGTGTTTGCAGGGGTCCTAAACAGCCTATGCCTATGATTAGTCATTGTTGAAAGTCTAAATAACTTCTTATTGTTTCTTGACAGATGGTCCAAGATAGCTTCACATCTCCCAGGAAGAACTGATAATGAAATCAAGAACCATTGGAACACGCACATCAAGAAAAAACTTAGAAAAATGGGCATCGATCCTCTCACTCATCAGCCACTCTCACCAACGACTGAGCAAGAGCAGCCACCACCTCCGCAAGAACAAGAAGAGAAGCAGAATCAGTCTTCTTCTTCAACGTCAGATCAATCGGACCAGAACAAGGAACTGGAAACATCTTTACAATCAACCATAACTGAGCTCAAGGATGATAACATGAGCATGACTAGTCCATTTGACCCCATGGATTTAATTAACGGATTTAGCATCGAAGATGTACCAATAATTGAACCCCATGAAATATTGGTCCCTTCTTCGTCAACTTCTTCGTCTTCGTCATCTTCCAATTATGCCTCCAACAATGTCCTCGAAGTCATGGAGTTCCCAGATTTGGCGTGGCCTAACAATGGCATTGACTTGTGGGGTGATTACTACTTGAGTAGTTGGGATTCGCTAATCAATGACGCTGGAAGTGACATAAAGATGGCACCTTCTATTGATCCTCCTTTCAGTCAGTGCCCAAGATTGGGTTTGGACAAAGATTCCTGGACATATGGGCTGCTTTGATTTGAAAACTTTTTCTTTTATAAGTCGTTTCACAGGGAAAGAAAATAAGTTAAGAATCCGGGAAAAATCCCTTCTTTGATTTACCTCTTTACTCATACTTCACTGCTTTGAGCAAAACAAACAGTGGGTTGTAACCAAACTTTATGTAAAAAATGTTCAGACGTTATTTCATTCTCTTTTTCTTTCTGCCCCTGCAACTGCAAATATATGATATCAGTCTGCATATGAATTACTACTCAACTTTCTAGACAGGTCGTGTATTTAATTTCCTTCGATGCCAAACCGATTCCAGTTGAAGGCATATTTATTTATCAAATCATTTAAACTAATTGACATGATTGTTTGTATTAATTTGAACAGAATTGCATATATTGGTTCCAAAATAAATAAACCAATATCATAAAGTCATAAGTTTAAGTCATTGAAACAGTTTTTTTGTAAAATTACAAAACGAATGTTATAATTCTCCCTAGACTCCTTGTAAAGCAGGAACTTTGCACACTAGGTACGTTAACTAGTAATTAAGCCGAACAAATCGAATAAGCATAATTATGGTACTATAACAGATGACTTTGTTAATACATAACTACATGTCTCCTGATATATCCATCCACTTTATCAAAATTTAATTAAGGAGTGTTAAGCCAGGAAGTAAACGGTAGGACTTGCAGGAATGGACGACGATTATAATATGATATAAATAAAAATTCCCCAAAAAAGAACATTTAGGCTTTTTACTATTTTTATGTGTCTATCAAATGACTGCTTTTTTGTTTTGTTAGACGTGACGCCCAACTCAAGAAGGTCCGATTATTTTTAATGTAGTCTTGTGTTTCATTGGACCGGTGTCTGGTAGGCCTATCTTACGTGTGCCTTACGAAAATCTTACGTGTGAAAATAATAATGATCCGAGCTAATTAAATTGAAGCGCGGGATGCAAGAAAGAGGAGATTGTTAAAGCAAATTGATTGAATGGTTTTATTAATTAAGTGTCATTTTAGCTTATTAATTATAAGATTAGTTAATTAAACGTGAAGAGTAGTTAATTACATTACATGGCAATATAAATTTTACATTCCTTTGCTTTGCTTGCCTAGGATTCTAAGGTTTTGTTTGTCGTGTACGGGAAAACCGTAGGTTACTGGTAACAATGACGTCCATCCAACCGTATAAGTATACGACAGAAAGTACCTTAAAATAAAAAGTGCCTCTCTCATTGGAAATAAATGTGTAATTGCACGTTTAGATAAATACACATGTTCGTATTTTTTTGATAATTTTTTTCTTAAAATTACGATATCAAATTTAGGTAACTTTTTCTTAAACTCATATTAAATTCTCTCTTTTCATTATTCTATTTCAACTTCCGTGTTAAACTAAAAACTACATCATATTAAGTGCATAATTTACAAAACGACATCATATTAAATGTGGAATAGAATTAGAATAGGGTTATTGGAATAAAGAATCTGGTCCCAATAGTTGCAATCATCAAGATTGCAATTTTGATAAATTTTAATTATTTAAAACACTACAAATATCACTCTTAGCAAAATAATCTGTCTAAAAATAATTTAAAGAAATAGATATCACATATATTTTTAGATGTCTCAATTTTTGTATATTTTTATACCCAAAGATATTCATAACAAATTCATGGTTGTTAATGTATAATGAAATCTGACAGGTGGGCCATCCTAAACCTGAATTTCACATCAGCGACGACTCCTAAGTAAACTATCGGATTACGCCATAATAATTAAGTTGTTGAAGTAAGTCTTTGTTTACAGAAGTCTATGGATAATGTGGGCACATTCAAATTGACTGTTCATAAAAGTAATAATAATGCATTAAAAAAATAGGTGCCATATTCCTCCAACAAAAATCACACAGAGTCAAATATAAATATATTGAGAACAAATTAACTAAATATAGTCGAAACTATTTTGATCTAAGATTTTCGTCCTTTAAACTATATAATTTGTTATGACTTGGACCTTTATTTATTTAAAATTTACTAGATTGTCGTCTAAAATGCTTACGCCCTCTTATTTTAACTAATAATAAAAGAGTTGATTTATATACGTTGGTTCATTATCAGTTGGTAATATGCATTAGGGATAAACATTTCTTTAATTTGAATTTCCAACTTATCACAACTTTCTGTTCAGTACTATATATAATTCTCGGTTTTTGATTATTTGTTCGAAGTAGTTTTAAGTTACGCCTTTAATACTGTAACACTCAAATACCCCCTGGGAGGATACATGGATGTCACCCAAGACAGAACAAACAAAACCAAATATCACACTGGTATTTATTTTATTTAGTAACTCAAACTCACAAACATATATTACATATCATAAATCTCGGAACAAAAATCCAAAGAATATTTACAGGCCCAAACACGCGAAACAAAATATATTTTCGAGAAATATAAAACAGACTCCTTTGGCCACTGTGGTATACTTGTCCCAGTCTTAATACTTATGCACAATTAAGCAAAGATTTAATAATCAAATAACAAATATAATTCGTCCTAACTTCCTTTAATATTCTGACCCCTAATTTGGGGCGTTACAAATACTCTATCAATCATCTTTTACTAGTTTATAATTTCTAGAAGCTAACGATTTTATATTTTATTTTCTAATAATTTTAATTTATAATTTCTTGTCCCTCCGCTCTTCTTTGTGGATATAAGGTAGAAAATAACAACTATCCTTACTGGCTAAAAAAGTCAATATAATGGTACATACCTTAATTACTTTTGAATAATTCAAAGTTAAATCGGTCAAGTGCCGTACCTAATTAAGTTGGCTTCATATCATCTTACTATAACTTAAAAGAAGATAATAGTTATTATAAATCCTTTTGAGAAAAAAAAGGATCACATAAGACAAAGTTAAAAAGCAATAAATAAATGGAAATTACGAATAAGTTCATAATTTTCTAATAAAAAGTCTGTAAGTAATATCTTGATCACCACTAGCTAACTTGAGTACTGTAGGGTAGCGATAATTATAAAAATAAGAGTTGAGAGTTTTGAAAACGGGACGTGATCTTCTGTACCCCTTATCTTCACATAAATAGAGGATTGAGATGGCTTGACACAGAATTGATATAGGATAAGAGGTGCAGAGGATTTGAGGCGTTTAAAAACATAAAAAGCTTTGAAATTTCAAATAACTAATCCGTGTATATGTATAACTCCAAATAGAAAAATAAATTTCAACCTAGAAAACGTGTCATATGTACTTCGTATCATTTATGATGGTCTGTCCAAGTTTTGACCCCCATATAAAAGCAGTATTAATTTATTTACATATTTTAATAATGCAGTCAGTTAAACGTAAGGTGGCTGATGGCAATTTACAATTTACATGCCTTTCTCTGTAAAACTTAAAATGATACTTCTTTTTTAAATGATCGAAATTAGTATATATATATATATATAAATAGAGGGTGTTGACTTTGTAACAGTAATAAAGAATATAAGACTAGAGAGGAGATTCTCAGTTAGACACATCATTGTCGGTTTGTCGTATAGCATTTGCTGAACACTGGGAAAAAAATCTATAGAGTCGTTCAACTAGGAGTAAATGACTGGTAATAGAGCCAACGCGGTTTTAGCCCTCCTCACGTATTCATAGTAGGAAGATTGACGAATTATTATCTTGTCTATATGTAAGAACGGGACAGCCAGACCAAGACGCTGAAACAAGGAAGTATAAAGGGAAGTTTGAACCGAGTAGAATCATCTGATATTTTTTTATCCATGTGAAACCGTGAACTTGATCTGCCACTTCTTTTGAAAAAGATCTCATTACCATCGACACTTTCAACTTCAGCATCAACCCATTCACACTTTCGTGATGATTTTGGTCTTTGCTCTAGACAAACCCCCATGGATAGTAGGGCAAGTTGGTGCTTTTAATTTAACTTCCACACGGTGGAAAAATACATCATTGATATTAGTGTGTGCCTTTTCGCTTCAACAATGAACGTCAAGTGAGCTAGATGATGGTGTCGTTTCAACCTAAACATTTTTTACGCATATATTTTTAACTTTTTATATAGTCAAGTATTAGAAACCATATAGTCTAGTTTAATACAGATTTAGTGGTGTGTATAGCCATGTTTTGATGATTCAGAAGATTGCATCAGCAAATTAAAAAGATACCAAAGAGGATATTATAGTCATAGACGACAATTTAAAATACTTGCAACAGTTGTGATGTGATATGTATATATATTATTATTTACTGGTACATAACTTTGTTAACCTATGGTTTAGTATCACTAACGGTTTGAAAAATATGGATACTGTAGGCACCAAGAAGTCGCTTATAACTTAATTAACTATAACATACTTATCTCGTAACTAATTCTTCTCTTTAGTAATTAGAAATAAGGTTGTATATATTGAACTTTTTTAAATTTTGCATTTAGCAGCAGTTTTTAATGAACCGTCATTTTTGTTATACTAACTTAAATTATGGACCACTGCAATTCTTGCATAACTGAGATTTCTTTTTTGTCAAAATCAAAATTGTTTTTGTCGAACTTGAGAAATTACTTGAAGGATATTATATTGGATATACTCAAAAAATACTAAATGGGAACACTAAAGATTTCAATTCCGCGTGGTTGGATTAATGTAATGAAAACATGGAACTAGATTTCCAAAAGCCAGGGTCTGGTCATTCTCAACCCCTGTCCGGTCGGGCTGTCCCGTCATATGTAGTCCCCAAATGCCAAAACCTGCGTCACACACGCACAAACTCCGCCTGTTCCATTTATGACAAATGGTATCTTTCAGCACTATTTTGATTGGCACACATAATAAATATGTAAGTAATGTGCATATATTAAGCCACGAGTTGGAGAGTGTGATGATATGATCACGTATCATTAGTTTGCTTAACTGCATGCACAGTATATTCACCAACGCTGCTTGTGTGTAACGGGACAATTGGTTCGTACAGAAGAATGATAATAATTAAAAATAAATATAAACATAATAAGAAATGAAAATAGATATTGTCATTATAGTTACGATGGTTGGTTAAGAAAAAAGAATGATTATCATTATTATTACTATTGATAGTGGTTGATTTGTAAAAAATATTAAAAAATAAAAATTTATTATGTTTTAATTAATTAATTAATCACAATATTTTAACTAATGGATGAATTATATTTTAATTAATTAATATTTAAAAAATTTAAAAAAAATAACTATTAAAAAATAAATTTTATTTCTCTATTAAATAAAAAGTATAGAAAATTCTTCAAAAATAATATATCAAACTATTATCCTTGTAATAATAATCAACAACTAACCTTTTACTTTCCATTCCTTACTTATTAATTCCTCGGCAAATTCATGAACCAAGCACTCCTCATCGTATACCTGGACCGGCGAAGAAAGGGATGTGGGCTCGACTAGTCTCCGGAATGAGTAAAAGTCTCACGATAACCGCGTGGAAAGCAAGATAGAGTGAGTGCTGGCCAGCTTGGTAAAGTCCAGGTGTCGTCATGCCTGTTTTGAGTCTGAATGAATGACTAAAGAAGTCAACGCCCTTGCTTTTATTTAATTGTATTTTTGTTTTAAACACAAAATATAAAGTGGGTACGGCCTCGCTGTTAATTTTTGCTTGCACTCTCTTGTTTGCCAGCGAAAGATTGTATTAACTGTTGCATGGCATGTAGGTAGCGGATGGTCAAGGCACTTTCTTGGCAAGGTTCGTTGAGGTTGGTGATAGTGCAAAGTTGAGACCATCAACATCTCCCTGTCCACGTTGCCAAAGCTCACGCTTTTAACTATTGTAGAACCTAAACCGAATCATGTTCAAGTTTTCATGTTTCCCATACGTATAGAAAAGCTAAAATATTGGTAAGAAAATTCAAGATATTTTAAACCCATTGATCATATATAAAGTTGATGTGTGATATTAATATATGAATTAACTTTTGTTATTTTTCATAAAAATTTGCATAAGCACTTAAATATCATATTTTATAAATTAACTATTGATGTTAATAGTCGTTTATAAAATAACTCATTCAATTCGTTTGAAATTTATTTTAAGATTTTTGTTATTGTATGAATAAGTGTTCATCTTTATCCAACGTTAATTCTGACATTATTAATACATTTTATTTGTTTTAAAAATAAAGGTAATGTTAAAGACCAACGTCAAAACTTTAGCGAATATAATATAATTAACAAATTTATAGAGTCTAATCCAAAAATTAGTGTTAAAAGTCTCCTCATTCTTTATATCGGGTCTTGAACCTTGATTGTTAGTGAATTCATTAAGCATAATCTTAAACGGTCATTTTGTAACTATTAGTCACTAAATATTTTAATTCTTTAATAAAAGATATGCTAAGTTTATATTTAAATTGACAATTGTGTGGTTTTATTCAAATTTATTTTAACTAATTAATTGTGATTCTATTTATAGATAATAATTCCTTCAATTTGTATAGAAGTAATTGTTGGAATCCAACCGTAATCGAATCACGAGCGCAACGAAAAATAAAATTTTTTACTGATTCCGAATAGATCCCGATAATTGATTAAACTTGAATAAAACAAAATTCGATTTAGAAATCATATCTTGTTCATTTTTCGAAAAAAAATCTTTGAATATTTTCTTTGATTGATCAATCATGAGCTGTCTATTTGTCCATCCTCTGATGGTATCCACAGAGCAATTCCCAAACTGCTTTAAGAGGAAGAAGACAAAAAAGTACTAGCTTCTAAAAAGCTCTTCCCTTTAAATAGAAAAATCATAGCAGTCTTTTATTAAAATTAAAACTCTTTAATTATAA